>CAUYQV010014132.1:0-36775 GCA_963574575.1 Galagoides demidoff
GATTTTAACACTCCTTTGGCAGTGTTGGATAGATCCTCCAATAAGAAGCTTAGCAAAGAAATCTTAGATTTAAATTTAACTATTCAACTTCTGGACTTATCAGACATCTACAGAACATTTCATCCTAACAAAACTGAATACACATTCTTCTCATCAGCCCATGGAACATACTCCAAAATTGATCACATCTTAGGCCACAAATCTAACCTCAGCAAATTTAAAGGAATAGAAATTATTCCAGACATCTTCTTGAATCATCATGGAATAAAAGTTGAACTCAGCAACAACAGGAATCTGCAGACTTGTACAAAAACATGTAAGCTAAATAACCTTATGCTGAATAATAGATGGGTCAGAGATGAGATCAAGAAGGAAATTACCAAATTTTTAGAACAAAATGATAATGAAGATATGATTTATCAGAACCTCTGGGATACCACAAGGACAGTCCTAAGAGGGAAATTTATAGCATTGCAAGCCTTCCTGAAGAGAATGGAAAGAGAGGAAGTTAACAACTTAATGGGACATCTCAAGCAGCTGGAAAAGGAAGAACATTCCAATCCCAAATCCAGCAGAAGAAAAGAAATAACCAAAATTAGAGCATAATTAAATGAGATTGAAAACAAAAGGATTATAGAACAGATCAACAAATCAAAAACTTGGTTTTTTGAAAAAATCAACAAAATTGATAAACCTTTGCCCAACTTAACCAAGAAAAAAAGAATAAATTCTCTAATCTTATCATTCAGAAATGGTAATGATGAAATAACAATAGACCACCTAGAAATTCAAAAAATCCTTAATGATTATTACAATAAACTTTCTTCCCAGAAATATGACCATCTAAAGGAAATTGACCAATACTTGGAAGCACATCATCTCCCAAGACTTAGCCAGAATGCAGTGGAAATGTTGAACAGACCTATATCAAGCTCTGAAATAGCATCAACTATACAAAATCTCCCTAAAAAGAAAAGTCCAGGACCAGATGGCTTCATGTGAGAATTCTACCAAACCTTTAAAGAGGAACTAGTACCTATACTACTCAACCTTTTCCAAAACATAGAAAAAGACGGAATACTACCCAACACATTCTATGAAGCTAATATCACCCTGATCCCCAAATCGGGAAAAGACTCAACAAGAAAAGAAAATTATAGACCAATATCACTAATGAATATTGATGCAAAAATATTCAACAAAATCCTAAGAAACAGAATCCAGCAACACATCAAACAAATTATACACCATGACCTAGTGGGCTTTATCCCAGGATCTCAAGGCTGGTTCAACATATGTAAATCTATAAACATAATTCATCACATAAATAAATTAAAAAACAAAGACCATATGATTCTCTCAATTGATGCAGAAAAAGCTTTTAATAATATCCAGCATCCTTTCATGATCAGAACACTTAGAAAATTGGCATAGAAGGGACATTTCTCAAATCAATAGAGGCCATCTACAGCAAACCGATAGCCAATATCGTACTGATGGAGCTAAATTGAAATCATTTCCACTCAGATCAGGAATGAGTCAAGGTTGCCCATTGTCTCCATTGCTCTTTAGCATTGTAATGGAAGTTCTAGCCATTGAAATTAGAGAAGAAAAGGCAATCAAGGGTATTTATATAGGATCAGAAGAGATTAAACTTTCACTCTGGCAGATGACATGAATGTACACCTTGAACAACCAGGGATTCTACTATAAAATGCTTAGAAGTGATCAAAGAATATAGCAGTGTCTCAGGTTACAAAATCAACACTCATAAATCAGTAGCCTTTATAAATACCAACAACAGTCAAGCTGGAAAAAATAGTCAAGAACTCTATTCCATTTACAGTAGTGCCAAAGACGATGAAATATCCGGGAGTTTACCTAACAAAGGACGGGAAAAACATTTATAAAAAGAACTATGATACTCTAAGAAAAAAAATAGCTGAAAATGTTAACCAATGGAAAAACATGCCATGCTCATGGCTGGGAAGAATCAACATTGTTAAAATGTCCATACTACCCTAAGCAATATTTAATTTTAATGCAATCCCTATTAAAGTTCCATTGTCATACTTTAAAGATCTTGAAAACATAATACTTCATTTTATATGGAATCACAAAAAACCTTGAATAACCAAGACATTACTCAGAAATAAAAACAAAGCAGGAGGAATCACGCTACCAGACCTCAGATTATATTATAAATCCATAGTGATCAAAACAGCATGGTATTGGCACAAAAACAGAGAGGTAGATGTATGGAACAGAATAGAGAACCAAGAGATGAATCCAGCTACTTACCATTATATGATCTTTGACAAGCCAATTAAAAACTTTGAGTGGGGAAAAGATTCCCTATTTAACAAATGGTGCTAGATGAACTGGCTGGTGACTGGCAGAAGACTGAAACTGGATCCACAGATTTCACCACTAAGATAGATTCTCATTGGATTAAGGATTTAAACTTAAGACATGAAACTATAAAAATACTAGAAGAACGTGTATGGAAAACACTTGAAGAAATCAGCCTGGGTGAAAATTTCATGAAGAAGACCCCCGGGCAATTGAAGAAACATCAAAAATACACTACTACAACATGATCAAATTAAAAAGCTTCTGCACAGCCAAAAGCACAGTAAGTAAAGCAAATAGACAACCCTCAGAATGGGAGAAGATATTTGCTGGTTATGTCTCTGACAAAGATTTAATAACCAGAATCCACAGAGAACTCAAATGTATTAGCAAGAAGAGAACAAGTCATCCCCTATTAGGTTGGGCAAGGGACTTGAAAAGAAATTTCTCAGAAGAAGACAGGTGCATGGTCTACAAACATATGAAAAAATGCTCACCATCCTTCATCATCAGAGAAATGCAAATCAAAACTACTTTGAGATATCATCTAACACCAGTAAGATTAGCCCATATCACAAAATGTCAATATCACAGATGCTTGGCGTGGTTGTGGAGAAAAGGAAACACTTCTGCACTGCTGGTGGCATTGCAAACGTATGCGTTCCTTTTGGAAAGACACCTGGAGAACACTTAGAGAAGTAGAAATAGAGCTGCCATTTGCTCCTATAATTCCTCTGTTAGGTATATATCCAGAAGACTAAAAATCACACTACAATAACGATATTTGTATCAGAATGTTCATTGCAGCCCAATTCATAATTGCTAGGTCATGGAAGATGCCCAAGAGCCCATCAATCCACAAATGGATCAATCAAGTGTGGTATATGTACACCATGGAATTCTGTGCAGCCATTATGAAAGATGGAAACTTTACCTGCTTCATGTTTACATGGATGGAGCTGGAAAATATTCTTCCTAGCAAAGTATCCCAAGAATGGAAGAAAAAGTATCCAATGTACTCAGCCCTACCATGAAACTAATTTATAGCTTTCATAGGAGAGCTATAACCCAGTTTTAGCCCAGGAATATGTGGAGAGGGGAGAGGGAGGGAAGGGGAGGGTGGAGGGTGGGATCACGCTTATGGTTCATCCTATCAGGGTACATGTGAATCTCTCTAAATGTAAAATATAAATGTCTTAACACAATAACTAAGAAAAAGAGATGAAGGCTATGTTAACCAGTTTGATGAAAGTATTTCAAATTGTATACAGAAACAGTACCCTGTACCCCATGATAGTATTAATGTACACTGCTATGAATTAATTTTTTTTAAAAAAGGGCAAATGATCCACATAGATATTTCTTAAACTAAGATATACAAGTGGCCAACAGGTATACGAAAATATGCTCAACATCGCTAATCATCAGAAAAATACAAATGAAGGTCACACCTGTTAGACGGGCTATTCCAAAAGAATGAAAGATAGCATTCATAGGCGTGGCTGTGGATAAAAGGGAACCTTTGCACCTTGTTGGATGGGGATGAAAATTAACTCAGTCACTATGGAAAACAGTGTGGAAGTTCCTTGAAAAGTTAAAAGTATAACTACCAGATGATCCAGCAATCCCACTACTGGTCATATACCCGAAAGAAATGAAATCAGAATGTTGAAGCAATATCTGCAGTCACATGATCATTATAGCATTATTCACAATAATAGTCAAGAGGTGGAATCAACCCAAGCATCCGTCAGCAGATAAATGGATAAAGAAAATGTGACATATATACACAGTGGAATAGTACTCAGTCTTACAAAAGAAGGACATCCTGTCATTTTCAACAACATGGATGAACCTGGCTGGAGGATGTTAGGTTAAGTGAAATTAGCCAGGCACATACAGATAAATGATGCCTGATCTCACTTACATGTGGAATCAAAAGAAAAGGTGAAATCATAAAAGCAGAAGGTAGAATCATGGTTACCAGTGTCTGGTAGTGG
This sequence comes from Galagoides demidoff, assembly GCA_963574575.1. Classification (NCBI taxonomy): domain Eukaryota; kingdom Metazoa; phylum Chordata; class Mammalia; order Primates; family Galagidae; genus Galagoides; species Galagoides demidoff. The sequence continues at coordinate 4,353 of CAUYQV010014132.1, forward strand.
GTAAAGAGATATTGATCAAAAGACTTAAAATTACAGTTATAAAAGAGGAATAAGTTTTATAGATCTATTGTACAACATAGTGACTAAAGTCATATCAATGCAGTATATTCTTGAAAATTGCTAAGAGAATAGATATTAAGTGTTCCTTCCACAAAAAAAATGACAAGTATGTGACATAATGCATATGTTAATTAGCCTGATCCTGCCATTCCACAGCGCATACATACATTCAAAGTATCATGTTGTACGCAGTAAGTATATACAATTTTATGTGTCAATTAAAAATAATTTAATTGACTAATTTTTCAAAAACAGCAAAGTTGCAGCAAAAAGGAAAAATCTTACACAACCATAAGGTTTTGCATGTATAACAAAGTGGTACCTGAAATGTGAAAGGGAAGTCAGCAGTGACTGCTAATATGACCAAATCACCATATAATTCCACAACTGGGATGTGCCCTACTCCAGAATACTATCACCCAAACATACAACAGAGCTCTAAATATTGTATACAATTCTGATTGTTGCCTCATTTTAGAAAAATCTAGATGAATACATAATAATGCAGGAAACAGTATACCACATAATAAAATTGTATCTAATCATGAGTCTTACAATGAATGGTCTCTCTCTACCTCTCTCTCCTCTCCCCACTTCTGTCTGTCTGTCTGTCTTTCCCCACTTCCCCACCCTGCCAGGCTCACACAAACTAAGAAGTAAGAAACAAAAGGAAAATGTTCTGATGATACCAATACTGGAGACATCAGTTTAAATAAGTACTTTGGTTACGTGAGGAGGGGAGGAATTGATGGCAGCAGAGTGGTATGGCAAGACTAATCCCAAGGAAAAGTATTTCTAAAAAACCGTTGGCATAAAACACCACTGCAGCAGTGATAGCATATATAATGGTTTAAACTACCCTGAGCATGTCATGTATCTTCTTTGAACTACTGGAATTTGACCCATAAAAGATGAGTTAAGTGTTTCTCAATTCTTTTATGTGTGTTGATATTCTGACCCTGAATAGAATGACTGTTCCCCAAGGTTATGGACTGTGTCCTCTTCTGGTTCTGGCTTTGCCCTGGCAAATACCTGGCAGCATAGGTAAAAAGGATTTGAGTTCACAGAAGAGGAAAGGTGGACCAGCTGACTTGGTGTGGCATCTAGAATGACACAGTAGATCCCTACAGAGCAGCCTGATGTTGGGGAAAACACCCGCACAATCCAGGGCCTGTCTTTACCTCCCCTGCAAACGTGTCTTGAGACCTTCCTGAAAATTAAGCATAATTATCTGCTCACACCTCTTGTGTTAAGGATTACATAAGATAAGGAGTATATAAGTTGGTGCACAGAGGTGTAACCCTGACTTATGGGACCATCTCATAGCACTCAACATCCATTCCTTAGAGGGACAGTGGGTGAGAGCCATGAGTAGTGCCTGCTCTGGAGCCACACAACCTGGGTTTGTATCGCAGATCACCCATTCACAAGCTGTGTGTCTTTAAGCAAGTTGTGTGACCTCCCTGGGCTTGGAATCTCATTTGTCACCCGAGGATAATGATTTCATCTATCTACACTGTAGAGTTGTTGGAGATGATTACATGAGGTTAAACATGTGAAATCCTTTGCACAGTCCCTGGCACACAGGACACAATTGGAATTCTTTGGCTTAGAGCAACATATCAGAATCAATAACATCTTCCCACAACACACAAGCAGCCTGAGTTCTCTGTTCAAACTTAGGCCTGTGAGAGAGGAGTAAATATGCCATTTACTCATCCCCCACCCCTCACTGAGATGAGAGAAGAAGGGTCATTGTGACTCCCAAACTCTCTGTTGAGATTCCAAGGGAAAAAAAAAAAGAGTTCACATTAACTTACCTGTTCAGAAGTCCCTTCTGGGCATTCAAGAAGTTGACTTTTGCTGCAACAGAACTCTGGATATGACGTGGAAAACAGACTTTTTTTTTTTTTTTTTTTTTAGAATAGTGCTTATTTTCTCATTGAGAGACTGTCGTGGTGCCAGTTGGGTACTTTTGAGAAGGTTCTATGGGGAAAACAAATTTAAACCCTTACATGTCATGGAAAGCAGGACACACATCTTAACCTTGATACCATTTTGAAATGGCAGAGTAATGCTCTTACTCCCATGCTAGAAGTATGACAGTGCTGCCCTTATTGATGACACAGCACACAGTGGGCACCAGAGAACAAAGGATGGAACATAGAACACTCAAGCAAAGGATACAAGCACCAATGTGAAGGCAGAAGGTGCTCATGCCTGCAGGCAGGAGCCTCCCCTTCCAATTGCTTCCCACTGTGGGAAGGAAGACTATACTTCCTGGCTGCTCTCTATGCTGTTCCTACTTCAGTACCCCAACTTCTGACCTGACCGTGGACCTAGTTCCTGTTTAGAACTCACCCTCCAAGCTGCCCTGTATTTTGGTACTTTCTCAGTCAATCTGGTTCTCTTGGGGATTGCCTGTAACTTCTCAGCATAGGGCCCCTCTTCCTTATTTTCCAGTGTAGTTATGAGTCAAAAGTAAAAACCCCATTCTGGAATGTTCTACGAATTATGCCTGGAGCAGCAAAAGACAAAGCCTCTTCTCAGGTTGCCATTTGGATTCCCTACCCAGGTGCTATTTCTGAAAACCATTGCTGGAGTGGATATGTCGCCATTTTGCCATTTTAGCATCACTGATCAGGGTGCAGTGGCCCAATTGACACCTGGGATGGTGACACCTCTAGAGAGTGCTACGGCATCTGACAACATATATACCTAAGGACAGGGGAAGTAAGTAGCTCAGTGAATCAGACTGAGAAAGAGTGATCAAAGAGACAGGAGGGAAGTAAGCAGAGTGGCCTTGCTGTGGAAGTGAAAAGGGTCATCCAGAGTGCCTAATTCCCCTAATCACTGGGTTTATGTTGTTGAACCTGCTGAGATTAGCCTCCCATCTGCAAAGTAAAAATAACCAATTTGGTGAGGTGGCATTCTTCCAATAAGTCTTTACTGAGGTCCCCTTCTGCTGCATCAGTCTGCTGTGTATGGGAAGGCTTCAGAGAAGTTCTCAGAGCAGTCCCTACCTGCATTGTCCAAGATGCATCGTGAAAGGGAGAATGTGCCAGTTACACTGGTACAAAAAGGTTCTGAACAAAGTGGGGAGTATAAAAGACGCAAACACCCTCTGGATTAACAGAAAATTGAGCTGAGAAATTTGCTCCATCCACTCATTTACAGTGTATCACTTCCAGTGAACTGGGTGACTGGTCTCACTGCTGGTCTAGTGATAGCTGTGCTGCACTGAGTGGGGAGCATAGGTCATTATCAATCACAGACAATCGTGCCCAAGCCCCTGCTGAGTGCCCAGGCCCAGGATCCGTGCTTCAGTATATATGTCCCACATGGGAATGTTTCCTGAAGGATAACAGTCCTCAAAGGGTCTCACAGTCTGAGGGGCAGGGAACCAGTAGTAAAGACGACAGAACTAGCAATGAGAGCCACAGCTGGCCTGAACCAGGGGAGGTTTGGAAAGCAGAGTAGGGCCCCATGGCCCAGGTGGTTGGGAATGGCTTCTCGCAGGCCTGCTATTCACATATTATTACGTGATATTGCCATCCGCACTTGCCGATGAAACAAACCCAGGATCAGAGCGGCTCAGCAACTCGCTCAAGTGGTGGAACCCATTTTCAACCTACACCTGTCAAAATGCAAAGTCCTTTGCTTCCTGACAGTTACCAATCACCCCATCATGATATAGTCATCCATTTTTGTTCACATTCACCACCCATACTTCCTCCTTATCTTGGCTCACTCCTTTACAGTCTTCAAACTTGTTAAGTATAATAAAGGCACCTTTTGGTTATGTGAGTCCTTTCTCCTTTTATCAAGTAAATTGTTACCTCCCTGTACAACCTGGAACAGCCTAAAACTGAACACCAAGATTTAATCCATTCTCTATCCACAAGGTGGGTTAATGGAAAGTAAGTGGATCACTTGCTGTCAAAACGTTAACTGGCCTGTTACACTGAGTATCAAGCACAGCTTAAAAAACCTATCCACATGCAGTGATCAACTGGAAACACCCTGCTCCTCTGTAAAGCTATTGACAACATGCTACAATGGTGGACTTTATCAAAGGCCAGAAATTCCCAGGCAGGAGATAATCCCTCTTTGATTTTCCATTAATCATGTGTGCCAATTATCGGGAACTGTTAAAAAATACTTTTCATTACCATATGGCAACCCTTCTTATTTTCTCTTCCTCCATCATTAATAACCCCGAGCGCTGGAGCCAAGCAAAGTCACAAACACTTGATTGTTTGACTTATTTGTCGTCTGACCAAATTACCAATAACAGTGGAATTCTGGTGCCCACTATCTGCTCCACACAAACAAACTGGTTATCCAAGGAGTCGTTTGCCCACTAGATATTCCTGACAAACTTGTTTTTAAAAAGTGTAATCTAACACAGGAGACCAAAAACATCACTTAAGAAAACATGTCTAATCACGCTTCACATATTCCCCAAATGAGATCCTCTGATTACTTCAATAGGGGAAATGTATGGTTCCATATTGAATCAATTTTCCATCACTGCTGTAGCAAGTTACTACAAAGCTCGTGGCTTCAAATGATGTAAATTTTCTATCACAAAGTTTCTGTCCAAGTACAATTGCTTGGGTCCTCTGCTTAGGGTCTTGAATCCCAAAGTCAAGATGGCTACAGGGCTGTGCTCCTTACTAAAGGCTCTGAGGAAGAAAGAACCTGCTTCCAGACTCACTAAGGGTGTTGGCGGAATTCAGGTCCTTGCAGCCTTAGGAGTGAGCCCCCATTCCCTTGCTAACTGTCAGTTGAGGACTGGTTTTTGCTTCCAGAGGCTGCCAAAATCCCTTCTCATGCTCTCCCAGTGGCCTTCTCCAGCAACAGTGGGATGAGTCCCTCTCCCTCACACTCAGGATCTCTCTGTGAATTCCCCTTCTGCCTTCCTCTTCTGCTTTTAAGGGCTCATGTGATTACGTTGGGCCCACTCTGATAATCCACGATAATCTCCCTAGCTCAATGTCAACTGAATTCCAGCCAAAAGTTCCTTCACAGCAGTACCTAGATATGTGCTGGATGGAATAACTAGGGGGAGGTAATTTTGGGAAGATATGTACAGCATTCTGCCTACTACACACACAAGCACTTAAATCATTCTTATCTTCTCTGTGGGATGATGGTGAGTTTTGTGGCAAGAAGCCAGGGAAGCTATGATCTCTGACACTGATTCAAGCCTGGTCAGCTCCCAAATGCCAGAGAAATGTCGAAATATCCCATTTCTCCAACCATAAAAAGACAAAATATTCCATACACAGAGTTTGAAAACGACAGCTGCGACACTGGTGGAACACAACTGCCCCCCTTAGGGAATCCTCCTCCCCGTGGTTAGCATTTACATTTGTGCATGTTATTACAGAAACACTAACTCGCACCTGGCCTGTGTTTAGATCCTATTTCTCTCTGCGGATCACCTCCACGCCGTCTCAAGGCCAAGTGGTGCCTCAGATCTTCTGGCCACAAAACGAAGAGCTGCCCCTGGAGAAGATAGGCATTGAATCACCCAGAGCAGAAGTCCTCCGGAGATCCTAGAGAAGCTACATCCTCCAACACCCATCCCTCAGGGAGTGATTAGATGTGGCAAGTAATTCTTGAGAAAAGACAAAACTCACTGGAAGAGTGGAGCTTTCCTTACAGGGATAGGACAAGTTAAACAGCGTCCTAAATTCCTACCCTCTAGCTCTGGGGTGACTGAAGGAGGACGGTCTGTGCCTAAATGGTGATCAGCTTCTTGGTGTGACAAGCTGGTTAAATTTTTTTTTCTTTTCATGTGAAATAGAGCACTACTCCCTGATTGAGACCCCAGAAACCAACACACACCCCATCCCCCACCCCTCACAGGACAGTGTGGCAGGGGCCCTCCCCCAGGCTTTGGCTGTTTGCCAGGTCACATGGCCCCTCATGACAAAAGAAGAGTTTCCAGGACACCAGAGGTGATGTAACAGTGGAGTGATAAAGATATAGGTCATAAACTTCATCCCTCCGGTGGTGGGAGGCTGGGCGTGGGGGTGGGGGAGCAGGTGTCCAAGCAGAAAGAGGTCACAGGTAGTGGGATTGAAAGCAAGTGGACATCTCTGTGTTGCTGGCTGGAGGTGTTATCTCTTTTTGAGTACACATCAAAGAATAAATTGGTGTTCAGTTATTTACATCTGTTTCTAATAGGAACACATACCTATGTTAGAATACTCAACACATTGTGTATGAATACTCAAGCAGATAGATTTAAAAAAACAAGGGGGGGGATTCCTCTTTTGCCAGAGAGATTACTCACACTTGAGCAGCTATTTAAATTTTACAAAATGGAACATTACTTTATTCCAAAAACAATCAGAGTTGATAAAAGTAATGATTGCAAATTATCATCATCTTCATGGCTTAGGTGTTGAAACTGAGACACAAAGGGAATAAGGATGCTCCACAAATTAGCAGATGTAATAAGTGTTGGAGCCTCAAACCCAGGCATTCTGGACCGTACCCACTATGCTGTGTTGACATCTGCTGATGACTCCCAGACTCATACCTTCAGCTCTATCTATCTGGTGACAGTCGTTCTTAGTCCCCTGTCTCCACCTCGACATCTCTGTCTGGCAGTCCTACAGACACATGATGCTCCATGTGCACAAACCTGAATTTACTGATGCTCTACGACAACTTGCAAAAGCGTGCCTCCTCTGCTGCCACTAACTCTGTGAAAGACACCACCATCTATCTATTTGCTCTCACCACCCCTAAAACATCCACTCAGTCACCAGGTCCTCTCAACCAAACATTACCCACGCTACTCCCTCTCTCCACCTGCCTAATTTCGACTGACCTTGTGTGAGGCTTTCTGGCTATGTGCTCTCAGAATTAACTGAATGGCCCTGTGGTACAGACAGCTCTTCTCAGGTCGTTGCATTTGCTACTTTACACAACACACAGAGAGACATATACATATGCATGTATATGTTTGTACATATATATGTGTATATATATGTAGTATGTATACATATATGTATATGTATAAATGTGTGTATGTATATATACATACATGTATATATTCTATATATAAATATGCATAAGTATATATACATATTCATATATATATGTGTGTGTACATATGTGTATGTATGTATATATAAATACATGTATGTATGTACGTATATTCTCCACCAGTCTGTAAGCTCTGTGAGGGCATGAAGTCACAAATCCCAAAAGCCCTGAATCCAAAAAGATGGGTGCCACGTCTGGCATCTTGTTTTGAATAAACTCTACCACTGTTGAAGATTCAATGTTGAGATGGGGACGGTGGGCAGTCAGGAAAAGAAACATCAATTTCCTAACCTCCCAGTGAAGGTTATACCTGGATGAAAAGGCAAAGGGGATGGTGGTAAGCCTTTACTGAATGAAATGTAATGGAAGCTCTTTATGCATTTTCCCACTGGACTAAGATATTATTCAGTCTCAGAATGAGCTCAGTGGAAACAGAGTCTGGTTGTTTCCAGGAAAAGACACCTTTCTCTTAGTAGGAAACACGTGGCTCAGAGTCAGAGCCACATTTCTCACTTCACATTACAATTTTTTTTTATTAGATCATAATTGTGTACATTTAATTCTATCATAGGATACAGTGTGTTGCTTCCATATGCAGTTTGGAAAACTCTCATTCAACTGGCTAACATGGCTATCTGTATCCTGGAACTTTGCAATGGAGAAGAATGAGCAGCAATGTAGGTATAATTGGTTCTTTTAACAATGTCGTCAGGACTGTGATTGAAACACTCTTAGAAACACCCTACTCATGGACATTTTGTTATATGACATAATGAGTTGCCATCATGATTTCAACCGGTTTAGTCAAGATGTTCTTTCGGTTCTGGCCAAAGAAAGTGGCTCATCTGTGAATTCTCACTGTGCTGGAGCAGGCAGCAGGGCTTGTTTCCTATTCACTCTGAGTTAACAAGATGGCAGTCTGACTTCTTCTTCTGCGATCTCACTCCAGGACCTTGAAGAGGCCTCACCCATGTCATTGGTGCCTCCCAAACATCCTACAAACATAAACCCATGGAAGGAATGGTGCCAGTTTCTCCAGACAGACCTGCAAAGTCTGTCTATGAGGCTTTCACTCAACAGCCTATCATTTTAATTCCTCTTAGCACAGCACACCTGAGAATAGTAGGGTATGTAGAAAAACAGTAAGTGATAGAAATGGCGCTAATCCAGCCCCCATGCCCCATGCCTTCTCCCCGGGTTGAAGATAGAATAGAACCCCAGGGGTCCTGGTACTTTTCTCCTTTATGCACATGCGTGTCTTATCCAGTCACAGTGTGAATGACTTCTCCAGGGCCATGACTCTGCTGTTTGACTCTCCACATTTCCCATCCCCACGGGAGAGCAGGAGGAATGGAATTAGGTCTCAGGGCCTCATCCAGACAAGACTCACAGGTCATCAGCTGCAGAAGTTTCAGGGTAGACCCAGGACTGGCCTCCCATAACTCATCCTGCAGAGAAAACCCATATCTTCCTTGTTCAAGGAGTAGTGAGTGGAGAAGGGAGACATGTATCTGGAAATGATGCCATGTCCCAGGAAGACAGGAAGAGACTCAAATTGATTTTGACTGAAAAACTGTTAATATGGTGATAGTAGTTAAAAGATCATGCTGCTGCTGCTGCTGCTGCTGCTGCTGCTGCTGCTCCTACTGCTCCTACGACCACTGTTGTTGGACCAAGGAGGCAATCTTTCTGTTGCTTAACTCAATCAATGGAGAAGCAAATGAGAGATTAATAGTTTTATTTTTATTAATAGGAAAGTTAGTAATTTCAGAGAGCAGTGAGGATATTGTTCAAATTTTTTTGTTGCTTTTTATTTTTATAGTGAAAGTAAATATTAGTGATGTTATTTATTATAGCATATGTTAAACAGATCTTTTACAGGTTATAAAGGTATATAATTTTTTATTTTGGAGTGGTTATATTTTTAAAGTACTTTTATTTTAGACTAAATTTATATTTAGTTAACATTTTTTATTTTTTTATTTTATTTATTTTTATTTCTTATAGCATAACTGTGTACACTAATGCAATCATGGGGTACAGTGCGCTGTTTTCATATGCATTTTGAAATACACTCATCAAACTGGTTAACATAACCTTCAGTCATTTTCTTAGTTATTACATTAAGACATTCATACTCTGCTTTTAGAAAGATTCACTTGTATCCTTGTAAGATAAACCTTAGAGGTGACTCCACCAATCACCCTCTCTCCCCCAAGTTAGTTAACATTTTATTGGGGACACAGCATGCTTTGAGTTTTTGGCTGGTATTATGGAGTCTAGTTTTTCAATTTATCTATGATAGTAGGTCTTGGAAGTGAAAAAATAATAGGTAGGCTTATTTGGCCTTGTTAGGGTTTTGACTAGTAGTGCCTAGTATGAAACGGTGATTTAGGTTAACAGTGGTTGGCAACATTTTTTTTTTCAGTGTTTACAGGTTTATATTTATGGACTTTTCTGTTGTTTTACTATAATGGTTATAAATAATAATGGAAATAATGGTTATAATTTAAGGCATTAATTTGGGGGCTATAGGTATTTTAGTTGAAAACTTACATAGTGAGTAAAGAGACATGAAAGCAGATATGTTTTCTACAGATTAATATGTATAGTAATATGTTAGGAGGTCTAACAAGAGGACTTTTTCTAATAGGGCTATTGTTGTGCGTAGCCGGTTAATGTTAGGTAACTAGGACTACAGTGTTTGTAGTTTAGTGTTAAAGAATTTTTTACGAGTTATGTTTTGAATTGCATTATTAACAGTTTGTATGTTTTTAATTAATTATTATTCGGTAAATTCAAGACGATACATATTTTTGAAATTTTGGCATTTATGTTTATGTTTTCGTAATAAGTAGTTTATTGTACTTTCAGTTTTAAAACTTTTTTAAAAATTTGTTTTAATTTTGTAATAATAGTGTTTATAGTTTAAGAATTAGTATTTAAGGCTTTTGCTATAGTACAGGCTAAGTGGTTAAGTTGAATATTAAGAGTGATAGTTATAGAGGCTTTGTAAAAATAGATGAAGAGACATACTTGGTTTGACTGAACAGTTGTATATTACTACGTCAGGTGTCAGGGAGATGTAGTTTCTAAGTATATACCTACTGGGTGTGTCTAGTGAATACTGAAAGTCTGGCATATGGGGCAAGAAGGGTGTAGGATGTCTAATAGTGCAGGATTCACCAGTGTTATTAGTTGGGACATAAGAATATTTTTGAGACTTACAGTTTTAAGTATACAATACTATAAGACAGAGAGGTTGTTCAATTATACAGGAGGCCTGAGCATGTTAACTATTTTTAATTTCCAAGAAAATATGCTTTCCTTTTTTTTCTTATGATAATATGTTTTTAGTTATATATTTTTAAGTAAGTTATATTTTTGTCTATATGACTGAGATAAGTAATGTTTCTTAAGAGTTTTAAAGGAGTTTTTATTTTTATTAAATAAGATATAAACATAAGAATTTTTATAAACAAAAATGTGATGTATTTATTACAGTGTTAACTAAAGCAGTTTATATATTTTACTTTGATGGAAAGGTATAGTGTTTGTATTTTGAATAATTACAGTTAAATTAAATTAATTTAAAAAGTGTAGGGATGTATTGTTTCAACTGGAGCCTGGTGTCCTCTTTGTGATGGCTTATGCATTTCGAGGTCAAATGTTGAGGGTAGTTTATTTGGGGACATTGTTACTTTAATTGTGTGTGTTTTTTAAAGACATTTTATTGTAGACTAAGTTTCTGGTTGGTTTGGGGGGACTTTTTTGAGGTATCTTTTGTTCTTTTATGGGAGCTCTCTCTTTAGGGTTTTAAGTAGGCTGTTTTTAAAATAATTTAAGTTCTATGACATATGACTATATTTGTTTATGTTACAAAATTTTGGGGACATTGACTAGTTTTTATTCTAAGGGAATTCATTTGCAAGGCCCTGATTAGTTTTATTTTTATGTTAACGTAGTGCGACAGTTCAGTATGGCAACTCAGGCTTTTTCAACTTAAGTTAGTTTAAAATTGTCAGAACAGTCAGAACAGCTGAGTTTTATTTGTTATTTGTTTTGTTTATATTTAACTAATTGTTTTTTTTCTGATTTGCAGAGCCCAATTCTTTGGGAAAAGGGCCACTGACTGTTCATTACTGTGTTTTGTTTTGTTTTGTTTTATTGCTAAGAAGGAGTGTTCTGAAATCAGTTTTTGTTAGGGCAGGAGTGGATGTCTATCTGCAGAGCTGCATTAAATGGGGTGCAGTTGTTTGTAAGTGTGGTAGTTTTTACATAGGTGGATGTTTGGTTGTTGTTGTAAATGTTGATACTTGGTGGTGACTAGCATCTGCAAGAGGATAATTTTTAAGTGAGAAGAAATAAATTTTGTTATGTAGTTGAAAATATAGTATTTGAAAATGAGAACTGATTAATATTTGACATTTTACAATTTTAGTATAAACAGAAGGTAAGAAATTATGTCTTGGAATATAATATAAATCAAAAAGGCAATTTGTTAAGAATATGTCTAGCTATTGTGAGAGCTATACAGGGTAGTGTCAATTTAAGAAAGAAAACCAGCTGCTATTTAGAAAGTAAAGAGGATGTTGTTTTTAAAACTTTTATTATTTTATTTTATTCCTATTTTTTTTTTAATTTTAAATGAGTAAATGACCTTGGGTCTTTTGCCAAGTGCTAGTACTTTATCTCCAGGACACTCGTAACATAAGCACAACTATAGTTTTTAGTAGGTAAAAAGATAGAGAAATAGTTTAACAAACTTTATATTTTAACTTTATAGTGGTAGATCGACTTTTTGAGTTTTGCACTCTTGATGGCTTACTTATTTGTTTAAACATACACATAGGAACAGAAATTTAAGAGGTTTTAAACACAAGTTTTACATATTGACAACAGAAAATTTTGTCATTTTAGCCGGAGTTTTTTATTATAACTAATTACATGCAATTTTTAAATTTTTCATGAGTTTTACAATTTATATGAATAGCGTTTTGATATTTTTAAGTTTTTGTTTAATTTTTTTTAATTATCAGTTACTTTAGGACAAAATATTTTTGTATAAGATTTTTTAATATAAAATTATTTTTAATTTTTTTTTTACTAAAAGTATATTTTTATGTTTTATATATACATTCATTGATTGGACCCTTTTAATGTTAAATTCAGGGAAAAAAAGGAAAAAATAACGTTGTATACTAAGTCTCAGTTAAGTTATTTAACGAGTTTTAATGTTAAAGAGATTTTGTGATGTTAAAGGAGTTAGATGTTTAACTTAATTTTAATGTTCTATTTAAACAGTGGGGCAGGGTAAACTAGACTTGATCTCCCAGCAGCAGAAAAATTGTGAGATACATAGTGGGGTGTATTTTATTTTTTGCTTTAGATATGGAGATAGGAGAGGAAAACAGAGATTTTAAAATTGGGGGAGAGTAGAGGAAGTGTTATTAAAATCAGTTTATTTGTAACAGAGACAGTGTTACTCAAGGCTGAGTTATTCCAGTGTGAAGAAGTTGAGCTTGTTCTGAGGTTGGGGTCTGCCCATCAGACAGAAGTAGTCCTAGAGGGCCTGTGGATGTAAAGGATGCCAGTTTGGAAGGGGGGGACATGTTTGCCACTTGCCAGCGTGAGCTCCATTCTGTGATGTCTTTCTCTCTAGAGGAAGCAGGTTGAAGCCCTTAGAGCAGAGCATGTTTTGGATGTCTTCTTGCCTTGAGCATTCAGGGTAATTTTGTCTCTGGAAAACTTTTACAGTTGAATTAGCTATCATTTGAAAAGTTTCTTTCTCCTTCTGGGCCTGCTGCCAACCTTTCTGCTGTGGCTGCCTCCTCCTGCTCCTCCTCCTCTTCCTCCTCCTCTTCCTCTTTTTCTTCTTCTTCTTTTGCTGTCTCTAATCCATCTTCAAAGACTATTGAAGGCTACGTTTGGAATTCTGTTTGTGGAGTCTGAGGATTCTTTATAAGCTTTGGATTTTATGTGAAATATTAGGGCCCAACTGGGAGATGAAGTGTAATTTCAGGATAGACTGTCCTTCTCTAGCGTAAGTTGAAAGAGGCACTCTATTCAGAAAATGAAGATAGTGAGGTCAGGCAGACTATAGAACAGAAAGTCTTGTAGGTCTAAACTTCAGTAGGGCATAAAGTAAAAAGAAAGTATTAAAAAGAAAAATAAACATAAAAGTGGAGGAGGAATCAAGATGGCCAACTAGAAGCAACTTTCTTCAGAGGCTCCTGCCCAGAGAGAGAGATATTGGAGTGAGGTGGACTCAGAGAAGCTGAAAGTGGGGGGCTGAACACAGAGAGAAGAAAGTGAGGTGCACATCCTGCAGGCCGAGTCAAGCAATGGCAACAAGAAAGAGGAAGAAAGGCAACAAAGATCAGGTACGGAGCATCAAGAGGATGGGAGGCCCCTCCCCATATGGAAGTTCCATGAGGGGCTTTCCCATGAGAATCCTGCAAGCAAGCAGGGAACAAAAATCTTCTCACCTTACCCCAGGGGAGAGTGCTGCAAAGTCCCAGTCCTCCTTCACCTGTCAGGTCGCACCACTGAGCCTAGGCTCCATCCCACCTGGCACAAAAGTGATCAAATATTTTCCTGTAATCCCATGAACACAGCTCACCCTTTCCTCATCCTATTTGCCTGAAGAACTGCCCCCTGCCGGGGCTGTAGTGTTTAGTGAGGCCCGGGCATTGGGTGGACCACCAAGCTGCAGTGAGAAAACAGTGGGCCTAGCTGCAGTCCTACCTATGGTGAGGAAAGGGGAAAACTTCCCTGTCTCTCTTTCCCACTAGAAAAGACCCTTCTCAAGTCCCTGTGGAATGTTCAGGCATGTCTGTCCGTGGATTTGTTTTCCACCCACCAGCCCAATCTCTGAGCTTGACTGGGTGAGCAGCACCCACTGCCTGAGCAACTTTGACTAGAACTCAGGGTCAGTGCTGTCCACTGAGTGGCAGCCTTTTGAGCTCAATTGGGAGGGTGGTGCACAGTGACTGAGTGTCTTTGACCTGGAACTCTAGGCCAGTTCTGTCTGCCAGGCAGCCCTCTGAGCACAATTGGGTGGGTGGTGCTCACACTACCTGAGCGACTTTGTGTGGAATCGCTGAACCAGTGCTGTCTGCCAGGTGGCCTTCTCAGCTTCATTGTGTGGGCAGTGCCCACAGCCTGAATGTCTTTGACTGGAACTCTGGGCCAGTGCTGTCCGCTGGGTGGCCCTCTGAGCTCGGTTGGATAGGTGGTCCCGTACTACCTGAGCAACCTTGTCTGGAATCTCTGGTCCAGTGCTGTGTGCAGAGCACCCCACTGAGCTTCATTTGGTGGGTGGAGCCCATGTTGCCAGAGGGAATTTTACTAGAAATCTGGGCCAGTGCTATCTGCTGATTCTTGCCCCACGGAGCTGATATCTGGGGCTGCTGAGTCACCACTTGTCTGCCTTTCTTAGAGTTGTGGTGACATTGCAACACTAAGGGGTGGATTCAGCATGTCCATCTGCAGATTACCCTCCTCCAGCTATCCCCAGTGGGGGCAGGGCCACAGGTGTCTTCCCAGCAGAGATGCCAGCATAATGCTGTGATTCCTTGGGATTGGATAGCAGGCAAGCTGACAAGACAGAGCCAGGCTGCACTATCCCACCAAGCTGGCCCTCAGATTCTCTGGCCATAGCTCTGAAAGGGACCTCTGAGAGGCTGTAGGGGATAAGCCACAACCACAAGTTCAAGCTCAGGAGTAAAAGGGAGGTTAGCTCCAATGCATGGGGCTTCCCAAGTCAGTCTCACCCTGCCAGATTTAAATAGGTTAATACAGTGCTTCCTAAGGGTCCCCTGTCAGATTATCTCTCAACAACTATGGAGGAACAACCCATCAATTCAAGTAAAAATGTATAATTAACATATATTTAAAAAGAGGAAGCTGAAAATATTCCTGGAAAGGAATCAGCAGAAGAACTCTGGCAACAAGAGAAATCAGAGTACAGCAACTCTCCCAAGAAATTTCAAAGCAGATACAACAGAAAATACAATCCACAGAGAAACTGCTGAAATATCAGAAATAGAATTCAGAATATGGATGGAAAATAAGATGATTGGAAGGGAGGAAAGTTGGAAATAAACATAGTTCAGAAGCTGTCTCAAGAAATTAACAAATTCAAAAATGAAGTCACTGAGGATATGGACATAATGAGGAAAGATATAGCGGAGTTTAAGGAATTGAAAATAGCATTCAAGGAGCTTTGATACACAGTAGAGACCCTGAGAAATAGAGTTGGACAGGGAGAAGAAAGAACCTCAGAAATTGAAGACAAGTCTTTTGAACTATCCCAAGCATTCAAAGAGGAAGAAGAAAGGAGAACAAGAACAGAATATTCCCTCAGAGAGGTAGAGGATCATTCAAACAAACAAAACATACACATTATAGGGATTCCTGAAGGAGAAGTGGATGGTCCCAATGGCACTAATGTTCTACTCCAAGACATTATGGTGGAGAATTTCCCATGTATTGCAAGAGACACAGAAATTCAGATAGTGATAGTTTCAGAACCCTAGCACAACTCAATCCACACAAACACCTCCAGGACACAGTGTAATTAATTTTGCCAATGTTAATATGAAGGAAAAAAAATCCTGCAAGCAGCCAGGCATAAGAAAAGTATTACTTATCAGGAAAAATATCAAGATGACGGTAGATTTTTCAGCTGAATCTTTTCAAGCCAGAAGAGGATGGTCATTGACCTTCGACCTTCTTAAACAAAACAGTTTTCATCCCAGGATCCTATATCCCACTGAAGGGAATTTCATTTGTGATGGAGCAATCAAATGCTTTACTGACATCCATTTGCCATAACTAAACCAGCTCTACAGGAAGTACTCAGACCCATTCTTCATAATGACCAGCACGATGGTCCACCACCAAAGTAAACTCACCCAGAAATTTAAGCTCAAAGAATAGCTTTCCCAGTGGTAAAAGGGATAAAGATAAGCTGTGGACTTCTGAAAAAAAAGCTAACCAACACGCCACCATACCCATCAATTAATGTGAATGGCTTTCATTCCTTTCTAAAGAGGCACAGATTGGCTTACTGGATACAAAAACTCTTGCCAGCTATCAAGTGTCTCCAAGAAACTCACCTTACCTCAAAGGATAAAACAAGACTCAGGGTGAAGGGATGGGCAACAGTAATCCAGGCAAATGGAATGAAGAAACAAACTGCGGCTACAATCTTATTTGGAGATGTAACAGGATTTAAACCAACTAAAATAAGAAAACACAAGGATGGACACTACATACTTATCAAGGGAAGCACACAACACGAAGAGATTTCAATAATTAGCATTTACACACCCTACCTGAATGTTCCTCAATTTATAAAACATGCCCTAACTGATCTGAACAATATGATATCTTCATGCACCATAGTAGTTAGAGATTTTAACACCTCACTGGTAGTACTGGACAGATAGTTGGAGATTTTAACACCACTCTGGCAGTACTGGACAGATCCTCCAATCAGAAACTAACCAAAGAAATAATGGACTTAAACACGACCCTAGAACAAATGGACTTTACAGATAGAGTAAAACTGAAACTATTTCCACTCAGATCACATTTATCCTAACAAAACTCAAAACACATTTTTCTCATCAGCCCATGGATCATCCTCCAAAATTGATCATACCTTATGACACAAGTCTAACCTCAACAGATTCAAAAGAATAGAAATTTTTCCTTGTAACTTCTTGGACCATCATGAAATAAAAGGTTAACTCAACAGCAACAGAAATTTGCATACTCAAATAAAGTCATGGAAACTAAATAACCTTATGCTGAATAAGAGCTGGGACAAAGATGAGTTTAATAAGTGGATCATTAGATTGCTGGAACATCATACTATCAAAATGGAGCCACAAACTATTGAAACCTGTGGGATACCGCATTAAATGCCTTCATCAAGAAAACAGAAAGAGAGCAAGTCTGTAAACTAATAGGCCATCTCAAGCTACTGGAAAAGGAAGAGTAATCCAATCCCAAACCCAGCAGAAGGAAAGAAAATAACCAAAATTAGAGCAGAATTAAATGAAATTGAAAACAAAAGAATCATTTGGAAGATCAGTGAAACCAAAAATTGGTTCCTTGAAAAGATTAATAAAATTGATAAACCCTTGCCTAGACTGATGAGAAACAGAAAAATAAGATCTCTAATTACTTTAATCAGAAACCATAAAGGGCAAATAACAACAGATAACCACAGAAATATGAAGGATTCTCAATGATTACTACCAAAAACTCTATTGCCAGAAATATAAAAATGTAGAGGAAATGGACCAATACCTGGAAGCCTGCTGTCTTTCAAAACTCAACCAGGAAGAATTACAAGTTCTGAATAGACCAGTTCAAGCACTGAAATAGCATCAATTACACAAAATCTCCCAGGAAAGCAAAGTTCTAGACCAGACAGTTTCACATCAGAGTTGTACCAAACCTTCAAAGAGGAACTAGTTCCTCTATTGCATAACCTATTCTAAAATATGTAGAAGTGAAGAATCCTCCCCAATACATTCTATGAAGCAAATATCACCCTGATCCCCAAACCAAGAAAGGGCCCAACAAGAAAAAAAAGAAAAGAAAAGAAAAGAAAAAGAAAACTATAGGCCAATGTCATTAATGAATATGGATGAAAAAATATCCAATAAGATATTAGCAAGCAGATTACAAAGATGCATTAAAAAGTTATACACCATGATCAACACATGTAAATCCATAAATATAATTCACCACATAAATAGAACCAAAAACAAACGAGATATGATTTTCTGAATTAATGCTGAAAAGGATTTTGATAATATCTAATATTCTTTCATGATAAAAACATTCAAGGAACCAGGCTTAGGTGGGACTTTTCCTAAACTGATAGAGGCCATCTACAGCAAACCCACAGCCAATATCATACTGAATAGAGTAAAACTGAAACTATTTCCACTCAGATCTGGAACTAGACGAGGATGCCCACCATCACCACTGCTACTCAACCTAATGTTAGAAGTTCTAGAGACAGCAATCAGGCAAGAGAAAGAGATCAAAGGTATTCAAATGGGGACACAAGAGATCAAATTCTCTCCCTTTGCAGATGACATGCTCTTATACCTGGAAACCCCCAGGGACTCAACTACAAAGCACTTAGAAGCAATCAAGGAATATAGCAGCATCTCAGGATACATATTCAAGACCTACAAACCAGTACCCTTCATATATGCCAACAATAGTCAAGCTGGGAATAAAATAGAAGACTCTATTCCTTTTATAGTTGTGGTAAGGAGATGAAATACCTGGAAATATATCTAAGAAAGGGTGTGAAAGATCTCTATAAAGAGAATTATGAAACCCTGAGAAAGGTAATGGCAGTCGTTAACAAATGGAAGAACATACCATGCTCATGGCTGGGAAGAATCAACATTGTTAAAAGGTGCGTACTATCCAAAAACGTCTATAGATTTAATGAAATCCTCCTCAAAGCACCCATGTCATACTTTAAAGAACTTGAAAAAATAGTATTTCTATTCCTATGGGGAAAAAAATCCCAAAATAGCAAATACAAGTCTTAGAAGTGCAAACAAATCTGGAGGCATCATATTAACAGATTTCAGGTTTCGCTAAACTCTACAGTGATCAAAGCAGCATGGTACTGGCATGAAAATAGAGACTTAGACCTATGGAATAGAAGAGAGAACCTAGAGATGAACCCACCCACATATCCTCATTGGATCTTTGATAAGCCCAACAAAAGCATGCACTGGGGAAAAGAATCCTTATTTAACAAATGGTGCTGGGAGACCTGGTTAGCCACAATGTAGAAGACTGAAACTGGACTAACACCTCTCGTCCACAGACAAAAATTGATTCTTGCTGGATAATAGATTTAAATTCAGGACACAAAACAATAAAAATTCTAGAAGAGAGTGTGGGGAAAACATTTGAAGATATGAGGAAGACGTTCCTGGCACTTGGGGCAACACCAAAAATAAATGACTGGGATTCGATCAAGCTAAAAAGCTTCTATGGTACCCTTTCTGCACAGCTAAGGGTACCACTAAAAAAGCAAATAGACAGACTTCAGAATGGGAGAATATTTCTGAATGTTGTGCATCTGACAAAGGCCTGATAACTAGACTCTATGGAAAACTCAAAGTACAAAACAAGAAAAGAGCAAACAACCCCCTCTACAAGTGGGCAAGAGACTTAAACAGAAACTTCTCTGAAGATGACAGAGGAATGGCCAACAAACACATGAAAAAAATGCTCATCATCTTTAATCATCAGAGAAATGCAAATCAAAGCCACTGTGAGATACCACCTAACTCCACTAAGATTAGCCCATTCACAAAGTCCCAAAACTGCAGATGCTGGCATGGATGTAGAGAGAAAGGAACACTTCTATACTGCTGGTGGAATTGCAAACTAATACAACCTCTATGGAAACAAGTATGGAGAATACTCAGAGAACTAAAAGTTGACCTTCCCTTTGATCCTGCAATCCCATTACTAACTAGGTATCTACCCTGAAAAATGAATGTCATTTTACCATAAAGACATTTGCACAAGCCTGCTTATTGCAGTTCAATTCATAATCGAATTCCAATTTGTGGAAGCAACCCAAATGCCCATCAGCCCATGAATGTATCAACAAATTGTGGTATATAATGTATACCATGGGATACTATTCAGCCATAAGAAAAGATAGAGGCTTTACATCTTTTATGTTTACCTGGATGGAGCTGAAACATATTCTTCTTAGTAAAGTATCTCAGGATACAAAATCAGTTTCCGAGAGTAGAAAAACAAATATCCAATATACTCAATACTAATATGAAGCCAATAAATAAACAACTACACGCTCATATGAGCAATGAAACATAGATCTAGTCTGGTATGGGGGTAGGAGGAGAAGGGACCGTGTGGGAGGAGGGGAGAGGAGGACTGGCAGCAAGAGGGAGGGCATTTGGTGGGATCTCCCCTAATGGGCACAGTGTGAGGGTGTGCAGCATGCCTCCTGAGTGAGGGGTTCTTTTACAACCGGAACTTTACCTTGAAAGTGAGAACAATGCAATCTAAAAATTTATAGCTCATGTTAGTTTGAAATAAAACAACAACAACGAGCACAATGAAAAAAAAATAAAAGTGAATTAGTGAGACATACTTTCTCCTCACTTGATCCTTGGTAGAATTGAGTTCCTTGGTGCGGTTCAGGTGGGAATACTGCATCTAGTTCCCCTTCCTTGGGTAAGGATTGATTCTCTTGGCTTTCTTTCTGGAGCTGATGGGAGCATGGGAGTATTAGTTACATAAGCCATACCTATTTTGTTTACAACTTTACAGTAATTATCTTTACTGTGACTATAACATTTTTCTCACAAGTGGCTGACTTTTTTTTTCAGCCATTAAAAGTCTTTTTTTGCATCTGTACTCTGTAAAGACATAAAAAGATATACATATGGAATTTCTTTTTATTTTTCTAATCTTTAAAAAATCATTTAAGTTGTAAAATAGTACAATAATTCAAGGAACGTATCAAGGGCCATCTTTCCTCACAGTTTAAAGCATATATAGGCCAAACAGTGTTACTGTAGAATGTTAATTTTCTGGGTTTTTTTAGTCACAAAGTAATATTTATAAGTGGTCTGTCAGACAAGATTTACTCTACCCCCCCCCCCCCCCGCCAGGTACATACATATATAAACAGAGATAAATACCACATTCCTAAACAAAGACAAATGCTATGTGTGCACACAAACAAAAAAAAGTTTGAACATAGGAGATCTCACTCCATTTCTTTGATTTTTGATAAATCAAACTCTAGTTGTTAAATAGCATAGTAATTTAAGGGTTTATTTAATGGTTTTTTTTTTTTTTTTACTTTTAAGTTTTTATAAAGGCCATATTGTGTTATCATAAAACTTCATTGTTTTATTAGTCCTAGGTGGGTACTTGTAAGATGACTAATTAGATAGGATATGACCTAACAGGCTGTCCTCTGGAACTGACAACTGAGTCTCCCTGGTTGGACTCCATAGAAAACATGCCTAGGCAATCAGAAGGGGACTCTAACCCCAGTGTACAAACAGTTGGGCACTCTAACCCCTGTGTACGAGTAGACAGGGACCCTAAACCCTTTGCACAACCAGATGGGGACTCTAACCCCTGTGCACAACCAGACAGGGACTCTAATCCCTGTGTGCACCTGAATAAAAGTGAAAAGGATCTCTCTATCAATGTGAAGCAACAGCAAGAGCAGAAGGACATCACATGAGCTATTTCCGGGGGGGGGGGCGGGGGGCGGGGTGGAAACATACTCCAAAAGCACTGCGAGGAGCAGCAAGGAGGCCTGTTTGGTCTCCCCTGTTCAGGCAGATGGGAGGGTCCCAAGGTGAGTCTGTACTCACTACACTGCCGAGCCAATGATCTCTTCGTGGTCGCCTCAATATGTTGTAGAACTAAGAAGTCAATCTGTCTGTTATTTAAGCTAATTAATGGAGAAACAGATGAGAGATCAAGTTTCTTTACTATTTACCGAAAAGGTAGCAATTTGGGGGACCAGAGAGGATATCTCCCCCAAAGAACTGTTCTCTGAAATTGGTAGCTTTGCCATAAATAAAAATGAAACTGTGATCTCTCATCCACTTCTCGGTTAATTGGTTTAAATGACAGACAGACAGGCCCCTTAGTCCGACAACATTACTACTATTACGAACAACAATAATACCAACAATAGATCTCATTCACTGTCTCCTTACGTACCAGACACAGAGTCAAAAGCCGTGTCTCTACCTATCTTTCAACATTTAAAACATCTGTTCCCATCATGCTAGCTAACAGATCAGGAAGCAGAGGCATACAGAGTTATAATAATTTGCCCAAATTCACACAAGTAGTGTAGTGAGTGCCAGAGCTCAGATTCTCACTGATTTATCTCACTCCACAGTCAAGTTCATTAACCCCTGCACTGTAATGTCTTACCTCGAGGAGTTGTAAAATGTGTTAGAAGAGTCTAGTGCCTAGGGTCCTGGGCAATGACACCTGGCTATTATACACATAACCTACAATCTAATCAGTTAAATTGCATGGGTTTCATTTTCCTTTATTCGTCCCCCTTTTTTTTCCTTTTTTTCCAGTGTGTTTTCTTTTTAATTTTTATTGTTGTTGACTGTTTGGATGGAGTCTCGCCTCCCATGTAGCTGGGACTGACTACTAGTGTGTGCCACAACACCTGGCTAAGTTTTACTTTCTTTATACTCTTTTTGGTTGTTTTTGTGAGATGGGGGAGTCTCCCTCTTGATCAGCCTCTCTTGAGGTCAAATTCCTGACCTCAAGCAATCAATCATCCTGCCTGAGGATTATAGGCATGAGGCGCCACAGCCAACTTCATTTCTCTTATTAAACAAAGTCATAAAACATATTCTACATATGAACTAAAATTAGATCTTTTTTCTTCTTCTCCTTGCTCATGGAGTAAGACAATTAAATAAAAGAGAAGCGGTGAGTAATCCAGTTAAATGTTGTTACAGAAAAAAAAATATATATATATATATATCTCCAGCACTTAGGGACTTATAACAAAACCATATCTAGGTCTCTCACAGTTCTGTGGATTGACAGTTATCAGCTGGGTGGTTTTCACTTGGGGTCTCTCATGCAGTTGTAATCAGATGTGGGCTAGAGCTGTAGTAGTCTTCTAATGTCCTGGACTTCCAAGTAGACTCACTAACATGACTGACTTTTCCCACTGACTATTAGCTCATTTTAGATTTACAACCTTAATTGCCTCCACCGGACCTCTCCTTGTCTCTCCGGCTTCTCAGATTATGATGTATGTGCTCTCAGAGGGAGGACATGCAAATCTATAAATGTAATTCACCACATAAATCAAGGGGAAGAATTTCGGGTGACAAGGGTGGACTGAAGTCTTATGACCTAGACTCGGCAGAAACATATCTCTTGCCATATTCTATTGCTTCAGCACAACCCATATTCAAGGTGAGAAGAATTGGACTCCTCACAGTATGAGGATCAAAGAGTGCAGGGAGGGAAGGAACTTCCTGAAGGTGGCCATCTGTAAAGAATACCTACTGCAGAGGGGATGCAGATGCAGTGAGCCAGCATTGGCACCCTTGCAGGTAGGACTGTATGGGCAGGGAATAATTACCAGCAGTATAGACACATAAACCCTCAGAAGCAGCAGCGTCCCTTCAAATGATTTATACCTAGGACATAACAGACAGGTACACGAAGATTTTTGAACAGTTGTTACCCTAGTTTTCTTGGCAAGAGCAGAAAACTGAAAATGATCTAAATACCCACCTGAAGGAAGTTGGTTGACTGCATTGAGTTGAGCCACATCTGTACACTGTTAATGTATTGAAAACTCTAGTAGGAACTTGAGATCTTCAGGTGACAGCTAGGAAATAAAATGTTGCCACTGCATAGAGGAGGTTAAGATGATCGAGGCTACCAGTGCAGATCCTTTGTGTTGTCTTTGGCTCACAGACCCTCACCCGTGTTGTTCTGTCTTTTTCTCCAATATTCTTTAAATGTATGCCCTGCCTTCTCCTGGGGATCTCCTAGTTATTTTGCCTTGCACAGAGCTTCCTAAGGCAAGCTGAGTCTTCCTCTCCTCCATTAGCCTGGGATTTTTTTTTGGGGGGGGGGAGTGGGGGTTGTTTGTTTGTTTTTGTTTTTTTTCTGCCGTGTCCTCTGCAAGCCCAATTTCATTTGCCTGAAGTTTTAGGTAGGGCACATCAGCTTCTCGAAATTGTTTGCATAATTATCTGTTCCCCCACCACCATTAAATTGAGAGCTAGCCTTTTTGCTCCATTATCCAGGGTCTAAAGTAGTATCAGGAAGTCCTGGAACTTAGCACACCAGACGCATATCTTCCTTGTGGACTCTGCAGTGGTAGACCCTCTTGCCAGGAGCATTACTCTCTACATATCACCCTTATAAGGTATTTCACAATTTTTTGTATAAAAATGTGTCCTTTCAATCATGAAATAAAATTACTGGGTTTTTTTGTTTGTTTGATTAATTTGCATCTATCAGATGCTTTTTCTGTGTCTATTGAGAGGATCATGTGGTCTTGGTTTTAACTTCTGTTTACATGGTGAATTATGTTTATTGATTAGCATACATCGAACCAGACTTTCATTGCTGAGATGAAACACACCTGGTCATGATGAATTATTTTTTGATGTGTAGCTGAATTCTGTTTGCTAAGATTTGTGAGTATTTTTGGATCAATATTCACTAATAATATTGGTCTATAGTTTTCTTTTTTTCTTGTGTTGTGTCCTGGCTTTGGTATCAGGATGATATGTGCTTCATAGGAGAAGTTGGGAGGGTTCCTTCCTTGGCCCACATCACAAGGTCCAATAGTAATACATGTTGGCACAGGTGTGGAGACAAGGGAACACCCATGGTGGGACTGCAAACTAGTGCAGCCTCTACGGAGAGAAGTATAAAGTTTCCTCAGATAACTAAAAGTAGACCTTCCATTTGATCCTACAATTCAGTTATTAGGCATCAACCCAAAAGGAACAAAAAAATTACCATAAGAACATTTGCACTCAAATTTTTATAGCAGCACAATTCACAATGGCAAAGTTGTAGAAAAAACTCAAGTGCCTTTTGAAATTTTTTTTCATTTTTTTCCAAGCACCCCTTAAGCCATGAATGGATTAATAAACTTTGGAATATGTATACCATGGAATACTATTCAGCCATAAAAAAGACACAGGTTTTTGTATCTTTTGTAAAAACCTGGAGGGATTTGGAGAACATTCTCCTAAGTGAAGTGTCGCAAGAATGAAATAATAAGCATCACATGTACTAAGTACTAGTTTGAAACTAGTAGATTGACAACTACTTGTCATATAAGAGAAAAATTTAATTAAATTCAGGAAAGAGGAAGAGGGGAAAGGGTTGGGTAAGTTCCTACCCAACAGGTACATTGCAAGGGTATATGGCACGCTTCCTGGGTGAGGGACACAACTACAACTCGGACCTTAACCTTAACAATAGAAAAATATGTAACCTAATCAATCATATGTACCTTCATATAAACCTGAAGTTAAAAAAGAAAAAAAAAAAAAAGAATGCTCCCTCCTGGTTCCAGGAGGAAAATCCAGGAACAGGTGTCTGATTGGGCTTGGGGCATGTGCCAATCTCTGGATCAGTTCCTGCAAACTTAATGCATCCCAGATGGAAGTCAGAGAAAGAGGTGCTGGGTAGGCAATGGTAATAAATGGAGTTGATCTTCATTAAAAATTAATCTGCGTGGGTATTTGTAGTCATTATTATATAATTATTCTAAGACTCCTGTTCACCAACTAATGTAGGGATAAAGCAGAAGCTATTTTTGGCTTACATCAGACCCTAACCTCCCTGGACTAGGAAGTTGCCAGCAAGTCACCAGCCTGGAACCACTGAGGATGAATAAATTACTAAGCCATACAATCTGTGCTTACCTTTCTGTGACAGCAGTTGATGATTAACCTTTTGACCTGACCCAAAGGCAATGCTGAACACATATGACTGTTTCCCAATGGGGTATGTGAACACTTAAAAACATTACTATTGCCCTATAAGGAGTCCCCCTCCTGTTCTGAAGAGGACCCCTGCTCTGTCTGTGGAGTAGGATCTGTTGTCTGTTTCTATGCCACTAAACCTTCTGTTGCTAGTCAGCTTACTCTTGCACTCTTTCTAGCCCAAAGCCAAGAACCTGGTTGGTGAGATCGGGATCTTTTCTTCCTTCATTGGGAAACCTCCTGCATTACAACTATAGCTGAAAATCAGTTAGAGATGAATACTGAGAGTTTCAGAAAAAAAATGAAATGGAGAGACAATGCAGTATATCCTAGAGATAGATGTGGGGGTTGCTGCCCATTGGAGGAAGCCACCATGAGGGCTCCCCTATGCAGGAAATCCCCGATGACCCAGCCTCATCACAGGAGATATATAGAGTTGTTGTGTTTCCTTGTTCAACAGGGTTTCCTTTGGTGGGTATGTAACCACAATAGCATCACTCTGTGTCCCTCCTATCTCTAGTGTGAGCATGTGGGTATGGGGAATAATAAAAATAAAGTCTGTGATGGGCAATGTGTGGCATATGGCACTTCCTCTCCCCCAAAGCTACTGGGAGAGACAGAACTGATTTGGATCAGTAGAGCCATTATTTATTAATGTATTTCAATGCTTGTAAATCATCTGTCGCTCCCCTAGAGCTACCCCTCAGAAAAAGTAGGATGCTCGAGGGAAGTGTCCTCTGCCTGTTTTGTTCACTGTTGTATCCCCAGAAGCTACCACAGTGCCAGGTACACCATAGGCCATCACCAAGTAACTGGATTGGGTGAATGGTTCTCTTCTCCTCTTGGAGTCAGCTGCAAATCAGGAGTCTGTGAGACCCTTGAGGGCAAGAACCATGTTTAATTGGTCTTTGCAGGTTCAGCTTCCAGTTGGCCAGGTAGAACCTGCTTGGCATCACTGTATGCTTGCATGTTGAATTAACCATTTGTTTGTTTGGAAGTCAGATCAACCGAAACCTCCTCCCCAACCCGATTCCAATCCGGGAGTAGATTTTTTAAGATATCCTGCAAACACATCTAATCAGCTGTGAGATTCAAGGATGAGGATGAAAACCTGACTTATTTTTCCATGAACTCCACTCAAAAGCTGATACAATTCTCAGCACAGAACAAGACTTAGGATTGCATTTCTCAGAACCCCATAATTCAAGGATCACATTTACAGTTCCCACCTTTCCCTTCACTTTCCCTGCACTGTTTTAGGATGATTTCATAGTTAATTTTTCAAAAATATCTCAGCATAAAGCAAAATGATACTATAAAACATATTGTTAATGAAAAAAACCCCTATAAAACAATTTAAAGAGGTTTATTCTGAGCCAATATGAGTGACTGTGGCCCAGAGGACATAGTCTCCAGATGTGCCCAAGAAAATGCACCTGAGGTGGTTAGGTTGCAGTTTCTTTTTCTTTTCTTCTTTTTTTGCACAGTGCTTTTACGTTTTATTTTATTTTATTTTTATTAAATCATAACTGTGTACATCGCTGCATTTATGGGGTACAATGTTCTTATTTTGTAAACAATTTGGAATGTTTACATCAAACTGGTTAACATAGCCTTCACCTCATTTTCGAATTGTTGTGTTTAGACATTTATACTCTACTCTTAATATATATGACGTGTACCCTTGCAATATGCACAATAGGTGAGGTCTTCAGTGAGACAGGAATTGTGGGTAAAAATCATAAATCAATACATGGAAGGCATACATTTGTGTGGCCCAGAAAGGCCAGACATCTCAAAGGGGAGTTTAAAGGTTTTACGTGGATTCAGAGATTTTTTTTAAATTTGTAATTGGTTAAAGGAGTAAAGCTTTGTCCAAAGGCTTGGAGCCAGTAGAAAAGAATGTCTAAGTCAAGATAAGGACAGCTGCAAATCATAGAGCAAGCCACAGTAGCCCAACTCAAAGTGATCTGTTAAACAAATCGATGGCCTGGGGGTATGACTTAACCTTTGTCTTGCATGGCATTAGTTGCCCTCTATTATTTGGTATCTTATTGCCACAGAGAGCCTGTTTTTATTGGTCTTATGATTTCTATTTTTACCTGAGTGCTGGGTAGTTGTTGTATCTAAACTCCAAAAAGGGAGTGGACATAAGGAGGTCTGTGTGACCTCCCTTGCCTTCATGGCCAGCAAACTTGGTTTTAAGGTTTTTCTGGAGTCCCCCGTGCCAACAGGTGATTCATTCAGTTGGTAGGGGAGCTTAGGATTTAATTTTCAGTTTACATCAGAAAGTCAAGTTTCAAATAGGCCTAAGTTATCGGACATGTAATTATTCACTCTATCTAAACTGTTCTCCTATCTTCTGCCAGTATCCCCAGATAACGAACACAAGGAATGCATGAGTAGCTCAACAAAGTTGCAAGGAGGGATAACACACCACACACACTGTGAAGCACATGGGTGCATCTCATTAACATGATGCTGGATTGTACTATAACAGCATGCCTTGGAAGTGAATAAAAATTCTCCAGATTTTAGCATGTAGGCTCATCTGGCCTTGTTATGGCCTGACCAGAGGCACCCTGCATGAAATGGCCATTCAGATTAAGATTAACAGTGGCTGGTAACAAGACTGGGGCTTGCATTAGATGGTCTGTGGGAGGGCTCAGAAAGTGTAACTTTTCCCTAATTGATCACTATCAGGAAGTGGGAGTTAACTCTATGATTGACTATCTTTATAATTTTTATCTTGATGTTGAGAAGATAGAACCAAGGTTAAAAGTTGGGTTCGCTGAGAAGCTGTAGCCACTCATATTTACCAGGATAAGCCATGTTAATGGTTACAGTGGAAAAAGTGGGCGCTAATGAGTTCAAAAACTAGTAGCGTCTTGACCAGAAGCTGTCTTTGTTTGTGGTTTGGACAAAGTGATATACGTCCCTAATAGTACCTGATAAGGTTTTTCCACTGAGGCCCAACAGTGGTGTTTCTTCAATGACATATTTTTCAGAAGACCAAATCTCTAGGTATTAGGTCATACAGGGGCTGCTTAAGAGTGTGCTTTGTAAATGCAGCTTGTATGAATACATGTTGGTTGGTGGCAAAGCTGGAGGCATCATCTGAGTACGGGGCAATAATAGTGAAATTACTCCAAAAATATGAGTTCTATATTATTGCCAGTGCATCTCTGCCATTGTGAGAAATACATGTAAGAATTTTTTCTAAACTCCGCTTTTGTCATGACATGCTCCTTAGTTAATTAGCAAGCATCTTGAGGTTTTTATCTCACTGTCTATTTTACAGGGGTTGTTGTAGCAGTTTCAAAAACTCTCTGATTCTATAACATTTCAAAGTCATGGACTAACCCCCAAACACACCTACGACCAATATAAATATTTGCTTATTCATCTTTTGTCAGCTGGCAGGACCAGGGGAGGGCAGGTCATTTCACCATATGCACCAATTTAATTTCTGAGAGAAGCTTACATTTCAAGGTCAAATTCTAATCTGGGATAGCAGAGCCTGCTTGCCAGTTGTTAGCATGTCTTTTTTTCAGTAGGCATCACCAACAAACTTAATTCAGGAATATCTAAGTTTCTTAAAGGTCTGTGCAGAATATGGATATTTGCCTCACACAGTTAAGAAATTATAAGATTTTTCTTCCTAGGGCAAAAGAGGAAGGTGCAACAGCACATGAAGATGTGTTAAGCAATGATGTCCTAGAAGAGGTAGGTGACCTGCCAAGAAGTGCTGAGGGTTTTCTGTCAATAGAATATTCTATACAGTTTGGGGAACTAGTAAATAAGTTTAGTGGAGACCCACAAGCTAAAATTAGCTGAAAGTTTGCACCTTTGGCTCTTCCTAGATCACTGTTAGACAAGGTGGATATGCCTTGGCTCCAGGATCTAATGAAAGACCAAAATAAATAATTGACCTCTGATGACTCCTATGCACTCCTCAAAAGCACCTTTAGTGCCATGCCACATTTTTCATGAACAAAATGGGCGAAGGATTTGTCACCCTAGGCACCTAGACAGAATTCTCTTCACTGATAATCTTTGTGCTTAAGACTTGCATATACTTCTTTTAACCTAAAGAGTATGCAATCTTTGAAATAGATTTTATTAGGATATATTAATTAACCTCAGAAAAGATATTTTCATTTCCAGTGTTTTCCCATGATTTTGATAAGCAAATATCATTCATATTATCTTGTAATAATTATCATTTGTAGAATTTTAGATATACTGTAGTGACATCATTGCTCCTTTTCTGGGCCGAAGGACAAAATTCTTGTCTTCCCTTAAGGTCATTGTAGGAAAGCACAGAATAGTCTAAGCCTAAAAGACAAGGAAGGTCAAGACCCAGACATCAAGAATATGATAGAGTAGGCAATGTAGAAGTAAGGGTAAGAAATATAGAAATATTTACAGGTGACAATGTAAAAGCACATGGCGGTCAATGAGGACTTTTTTTGTGTTAGAGTAAGAAATCATTTAAAAAATGATTGAGGGGAATTTCAAGATGCACAGAGAACTAATAGAAAAACTTGGTTAATAAGAATTGTACTAGTGTGGGCATAAAACAGCATACACATTTTATGTTTTGTTGTGTTTTTTTTTAAGGCCCCTTATCTAATTTTACTATTTTTGTGTTTATTCATGTGACGTGATATGCATCTAATAGCATATGTGTGATACATATGTATAAAATCACATATGTATGTATATTTTACATATATACACACACATGTGCTTCTTACAGTGTTTTAAATATATAATTTACATTATATACACAACAATGCATATACACACACGTGTTTTATGAAATAAAGCCATTAATTATAGAATATGAAGTTTCATTGGGATAGATGAGTGCAGTGACTGACTCCTGCCTGTAATCCTAGCACTCTTGGAGGCCGAGACAGGTGAGATTTTGAGCTCAGGAGTTCAAGACCAGCCTGAATAAGTGTGAGACCCCATATCTGAAACAAGCGGGGCATTGTAGTGGGCACCTATAGTCCCAGCTACTTGGGAATCTGAGGCCGGAGGATCACTTGAGCCCAAGAATTTGAGGTTGCTGTGATCTATGATGATGTCATGGCATTCAAACCCAAGACAACAGAGTGAAACTCTGTCTCAAAAAATAAATAAATAAATAAATAAAAATTTCGTTGGGAGGAAGTATCTTTATGAGATGGGTGGATTGGGCTTATGTCGGGGATCTCCCAGTCAAAAGATGTTTGCCTGACATCAGTATTCAAATATGCAAAGTCTTCTTTTGGTGCCTGAAGGCTTTCCTACTGGGGTCCAATTCACCATTACAACACTGGGGATGGGCTCCTTTTGTAAAGTAGAAGGAGGAGGATTATGAAAAAGGAGGTGAAAAGGGAGAGCTCATAGCCCGGTCTCTAGCAAATGGGTTTTAGGAAACAACACTTATGGGAAGTCTGAATATTTGGAAATGGAAGCCCTGGAGCTACCTGGGCTCATAACACATTGGAAACACTTTGTGTATCTGTAAGTTCCCATGGGTGTGAGGAACCCAGTTTGAAGACTACAGCTTGCTCTACAAGATGTCATGCCCGTGACCAAGCATGGAAGTGGTGAAGGTCCCGTGAACAGTAATAGTACCACACATTGACAAAGAAACCCAAATGGCCTGTTGGCAACTCACCTCTTATAATGGGTGAGGATGCCGTCCTGGAATTTCTAGCTCCCTCTTGCATTTTATCTATTCAAGAAAACAATTTTGGGGTCTGTCTCTCCCTAAGGGTGAACACAGATGCAGGAAGCAAGTGGGAGAAGAGAGAAACTGAGGACCCAATCTCCTTCATAGTTCACACATATTCCAAAATGTTGGACAATAGGGTAGACATGGATTGTACATAAGGAAGATGGCCTCCCTCAAAATCGTCTGTGCTAATTACTCTGCTCAGAGGTGGGGACCCTCAATGGTGGTAGAAAAAAAGACACAATCAGATAAATTCTACTAACATGGAGAGAGTGCATCATTCAAGCTCAGAATATCATTAATATATTAATATTGATAATAGCATTGCTGGATTGTTGGATTTCTCTCTGAGGCTCGTGTCTCTCCCAGACTGGAAGGATAGAGACTTTGAGGTATTCACACCTAAGAAGCAAGCTGTCAGGAGGTTTTGTGCATGAACCCTGACCTGGTTTGAAAGCTGGTTGGGAAAACAGTGCTGAAGATGCATGAGCTAAAAACAAAGACTGAAAGTGCCTGGAGAAGGCTTACATGAACTCAGGCCAAATAGTAAGACCAAGAAAATGCAGCCCCTCTCTGACCCTTTCAGAAGGCTTTCATTGATTTCCAACAAAGGTGCATATGTAAAAGATAGGGTTGAGAGTAAAAGAATCCCAAGTCCTCAGGAAGACTGGATATAGAGAGAGAGACTGTGTAAGCAGCAGGGGCATGGTAACAGCTAATGATGTATTTAAATAAAGGGGGAAAGAGAACCTAGTTCTTTTCCTTCGGGGGGAAGTAAACCAGGTTTCCTAATCTAACAACACATTCAAAGAATTTAATTCCTCCCATCTGTAGACTCTCGAATGCATAGGCTTAGTCTGAAGGGACCCCCGAGGCCAGGGTAGACTCCCACCTCATGAAACAGACCACCTGCTGGGAGACTTTTCAGGCAGGGATTTTCCGAGCACTGGCTGACTGACTACACTCCTGGGACTTCCTGGGTGCTTGTGGGCGCCCCT
>CAUYQV010014134.1:0-24711 GCA_963574575.1 Galagoides demidoff
TGTTTTGATACAATGACTAAGCAAATGACATGAAATTTATGTTAACCAGCTTGATGAAAGTATTTCAAATTGTATATGAAAACAATACAATGTACCCCATGTTTGCATTAATGTATACAGCTATCAATTAATAAAAAAAAAAAAAGAATGTGACTGAACTAAGGCTTTTTCATAATCCCGCCTGGGAAGGGGATAAAGGGAATACAAAAGGCAACAAGCACAAGGACCTCCAGTGGGCATCTTTCAAATACTGGACCGTGGGCCTGGAGGTAAATGGCCAGCACAGGTTCTGCTTCCTTCGGAGCTGTGGGTGTGTGTTTTCTGAAGGAGCCCTGAAAGAGATAAAAGCAGAAGTTTGTCACACATGTGGAGCTACATTCCAGGAGGATGACATCATTGCACTCAATGGCACCAAGGAGGATGTGGAAGTGCTGAAGACAGGGATGGAGGAGAGAAGGCCACGAGCAAAGCTGGAAAAGAAAACAAAGAAACCCAAAGCAGCAGAGTCTGTTTCAAAACCCGATGTCCTTGAAGAAGCCCCAGGACCATCAAAGGTTAAGACAGAGAAGTCTGAAGAAACCAGCCTTGATTCTAGAGAGAAGAAAACCAGCTCAGCTCCCAGAAACACAGCAACAAATGAGAGCTCTATTGGAAAAGCTGGGAAGCTACCATGTGTGGATGTAAAAGGATCCATTGCTGACAGTGTCGAATTGGAAGACTACAAGGCCCTCTTCATGACCCACAGCTCGGCCAAGTGCTCCAAGTAGGAGTCAGCCCTCTGGGTCACCCACATGTCCTACTGCTTCTGAACCCCGCAGCCACTCTCCCCCCCAGAAGATGCTTGTTAGTCTCCCGTAGGCCGTCCTTGTGCTCCTCTGATTGTAGCCTGTGTTCTCTGGCGTTGCTCCCCTTGCACAGTGCCATAAAGTTGTCCCCACCAACCTCAAAAAAAAAAAAAAAAAGAAAAGAAATTCCAGGACAGTGAAATTAGGCATGTGGGCGTGTGTTGTAAGGAGCCATGGAATGGTGGTGGAGCTTCTTATCTGCCTCCTTCCCCCATCAGGTGTCGAGGGTGGATAAAGCGTAAGTATGCTCAGAGGGAAGGAAATGAAGGAGAATGCACTTATTTTCTTCTTGCATCAGAAATCTTTACTGAGATATGGAACATGAAAGCCCTATGCTAGATACTTTCCTCTTCATTCTGGAAGGCTGGGCTCTGGTCTCCTTTGGCTGGCAGGAATCAAGATTACAACTAGGAGCAAGGGAGTGTCCTTTGAGCCAAGGTCTTCAGTGGCCAATATGATAGCCACTAACCAAGCGTGGTTTTTTTTTCTTTTTCTTTTTGAGACAGAGTCTCACTTTGTCACCCTGGATAGAGTGCTATGGCATCATCATAGCCTACAGCAACCTCAAATTCTTGGGCTCAAGCTATCTTCTTGCCTCAACCTCCTGGGACTATAGGCATCTGCTACAACACCTGGCTAGTTTTTCTATTTTTAATAGAGACAAGGTCTCATTTTGCTCAGGCTGATCTGGAACTCCTGAACTCAATCAATCCACCCACCCTGCCTCAGAGCATTAGGATGACAGGCATGAGCCAGCACACGAGGCCATTTTCCATTTTTTTTAACTTTTAATTTTAATTAACTAAATTTGAAAATCAGGTTTTCATTTGAACTAGGTATATTCCAAGTGCTCAAAAGCCTCATGTGAACAATAGCTGCCATACTGAACAGCATAGACAGGAAACATCCCCACCAGTCAAGAATTCCACTGGGCAGCTCGGCACCTGTGGCTCAATTGGCTAAGGCGCCAGCCACGTACACTTAAAGTGGCGGGTTTGAATCCCCAGCCCTGGCCCGCCAAACAACAACGATGGCTGCAACCAAAAAATGGCCGGGCGTTGTGGCAGGTGCCTGTGGTCCCAGCTACTTGGGAGGCTGAGGCAGGAGACTCGCTTGAACCCAGGAATTGGAGGTTGCTATGAGCTGTGATGCCATGGCACTCTACCCAGGGGGACAGCTTGAGGCTCCGTCTCAAAAAAAAAAAAAAAGAATTCCACTGGGCAACACAGATATTAGTCACCTGCTACCATCCAGCTGACCACAGGGTCCCGCCTTGAGGTATCTGGCATTCCTTTAACCAAACAAAGAGGTTCTACGGGTCTTTCAATCCATGGTCTTCTGTATGTGTCACGTCCTTGAAATATCCCATGGAGTGAAATATCCCATGGAAGCAAAACTGAGGAACTCCTGAGTTCATCAGCAGTATTTTCCAACCTATCAAACAGCACTTGAAATAAAATCTGTACCTGAGTGATTAGCGGTGTGTCAATCAGTTTCCTAATTTTAAGAATGACTATTGTTATAAAAAGTATTATCAATGGGGGAAACTGGGTGAAGGGCATGTGGGACCTCTATACTATTTTTGCTAGTTCTGGTGAGATTTAAACTCTTTCAAAATAAAAAGTTATAATTAAACAAGAACAAAAAGAAGATACATACTGATTTTTATGAAAATATCCTGAATGCCTTTGCTTCTTATGCATTTATATGAGACAGAGGAATAAGGTTCAAAACCTTCCATCTCCCCCCAACAAGAATACATGTTACAAAATTTAGTCAAAAACCTTTCTCCTGGTGTTAATGTGATGACACGGCAGCGTCGTTCGTGTTCTGATCTTGTGTCTACATTGCACCCACATCCACACAGCCTGGAAAACACAGAGTAGAAATGTGAGTAGGTGGAATGGGCTCTTCTCCATCACATGGTGGAAGTAGCCCCAGATTAGACGTTTGTCTTTACGGATGCCTTCTCTGATGATGGCCAATCTATAATAAGAGCCCATTCCCCTACGACTTTTGTTAAACTAACTGCATCTTTGTTTCCACCTAGTAGACAATGGTCTTGTCTCTGGAGCCATGCCTCATGAGATTCCCAGTCCCTAATGCTTATCACAGTCTATCACACTTGGTAAGACTCACTACAGCTGCATTCTTGTAAACCACAAGAGAACAACAGCCCTGCTCTTCTTCTGTCCTTCATAAGTCCCAAAAAGGAGGGAATGTTAATCCGATAAAATCAAATTGCACAACAGTTTATGGGCTAAGTTTCCTAAAAAGTAGAATTTATTTATTTGCTGTATGTCATGTACAACAGAGCCAGGCCAAAGGCTCTGTTGTACATGCATTCAAAGGCTTTCATAGCCATTTCTTCATAGTTACAGAACTATGAATTGTTGCTTAACCTCTCTATCAGTTTTCTATTTCATAAAATAAGAACACAATACCATCATCAATTTGTGATGGTTTATTATATAGGGCTAAAATTACTTAGTACAAGAGTTAATTAAGATGGACTTTCTAAAGGCAGTAACTCACCTTAGTTTTCCTCAATATTCCCTAATCCATGTCTTTTATGCATACCATAGCATCTTTCTTATCAGTCAGTTCAGGCTGCTATTAAAAATCTCAGAAACTGGTTGGCTCATAAGCAATATAAATTAACTTCTCATCATTCTGGAGTTCAGGAAGTCCAAGATCAAAGTACCTGCAGATTCAGTATCTGGAGAGGGCCTGCTTCCCAACTCATAGCTGACAGTCTTCTGCTGTGTTCTCACATAGCAGAGGGGCAAAGGAGGGGGTCTCCTTCTTAGGGGACTAATTCCACTCATGACCTAATCACCTCCCTCCCAAAGGTCCTATCTCCTAATACCATGATATTGGGTGTTAGTGTTTCAACACATAGATTTTGGACGGACACAGACGTTTAATCTGTAGCAGTATCTGAATTCATTTATTTTAAATTCCAGGACCGAAATAGTGCACTGATTTTGCTACAAATGAGCCTTGTACTGATGGGGAGCAGTAGAAACACACATGCAATGGCTTAGTGATCAAGCAGCATGGTTCTGCTCTGACATGGAATCTCAAAGCTATGCTATGGAATCATCAAGAGCACAGCAGAGCTCATATGGCCCGCGCATCAGGGAAGGAGTTGTAAGAATAGCCACAGACTCCTTTTTGCTCAGGTGTGAAGTCACCCATGGTCAGAATCACAGTTACGTTATCCAGAGATAGAGAAAGAAGGTCTAAGAATTACACCTGGGTGTCCTGGGGGGTTTCACCTTCAGTCATACAGAACCTAGTGAATGAATAAAAATGCAAACAGAGGCTTTTCTTTCAGACAACACCCGTGGTGCTCTGTATCTCATGGGACAGTGTGATGCAGAAGAACCAGCCACCAAGAGTCCTCTCAGAGTAGACAGTCACTCACCATCTCCGAATCCATTTCCTACATCTGGAACATTTTTTTGAAGATTTCTCTTTTTCCATTTCTCAAATGTTATATTTATCTGTCCACGGTGTCTCTGTTAACCTGATAAAATAAAATAACCCTTATTCTTATTTGAATAAGTCAGAAAAAAATTCAGACAAACGTTAGCCTCTATATCTATGTAAGACTGAGACAAGTGACTACCGTGCATTCAGAAGACATGCATCATCTGAATCATTCACAGTCATGACAGGTATTTGGAATAGAGATCAGAAAATAACTTTTTTTGCCTAACGTAGTAGGAGTATAGATTTTTAAAATTATGGTACTTTTGATATAGCCATATGTGTATAAATAAGAAAGATGTAGAAGGGTGGGTTGAGGGAGGGTAATCACTCACCTATGATGTATATTGCAAGGGTACATGTCGAATCTATTAAGAGTAGAGTATGAATGTCTTAACACAATAATTAAGTAAGTGAGGTAAAGGCTATGTTAACCAGTTTGATGTAAGCATTACAAATTGTGTATAAAATCAGCACATTGGGCTCGGCACCTGTGGCTCAAGTGGCTAAGGCGCCAGCCACATACACCTAAGGTGGCAGGTTCGAATCCCCAGCCTGGGCCCGCCAAACAACAATGATGGCTGCAAGCAAAAAACAGCCAGGCATTGTGGCGGGCACCTGTGGTCCCAGCTACTTGGGAGGCTGAGGCAGGAGACTCGCTTGAGCCCAGGAGTTGGAGGTTGCTGTGAGCTGTGATGCCACAGCACTCTACCCAGGGGGGCAGCTTGAGGCTCTGTCTCAAAAAATAAAAAAATAAAAATAATCAGCACATTGTACCCCATAAATGCATTAATGTATACAGTTATGATTTAGTAAAAAAATTTTTGAAAACTAATAACTTCTAATATAAGAAATTCCAGCCTGACAGAGGGAAAAATAATATTTTTCCCTTGCTTCCCATACTTCTCTGACACAAGAACTCTAATTGTTTTTCTTGCTCAAATATTTGTCTTTATTTCTTTAAAATATTTTACTTAGGTTTATGAACAGTTGTCCAATCCATTACCTTCATAGGCTGTGCCCTGAAATTTTTTTGAAGTTTTATAACATTTTTATTGCAATATATAATTCACAAACCACACAATTCACGAAATGGATACATTGCATACTTTCTGGGTAAAGGACACACCCATAACTTTGACTTAAAATATACAAAAGCAAACTATGTAATTAAAACCTCCATAATATCCTTAAATTAAAAAGTAAAAATATATATTGAAAAAATGCTAACCATCATCTGAGCCTTTGGTGAGTCATAATCTTTTTCCTGGTAGAGGGTCTTGCCCCGTGTTGATCACTGCTGACTGATCAAGGTGGTGGCTGCTAAAGATTAAAGTTGCTGAGGCAATTTCTAAAAATAAAGTAATAACAAAGTTTGCCACAAAAAGTATTGAAATTGGAATTTGATGGATGGCAATTGAATTTTAATAAAAATTTCAATTCATGTGTTTTTTTCCTTTTATTAAGTCATATACAAATATATTATGAATACATTTATGCTTTTGTGGGGTACAATGTGATGATTTTTTAATTCGATTTGGAATGGTTACATTAAACTATATAATATAGCTTTCACCTCATTAACTTAATTATTGCATTAAGACATTTAGGGTGGTGCCCATAGCTCAGTGGGTAGGGCACTGGCCACATGCATTAGGGCTGGTGGGTTCGAACCCAGCCCCAGCCTCCTAAAAACAAAAACAAACAAGAACTCTGTGTTAAGACATTTATGTTCTATACTTGGTAGATTTGACTTGTACCCTTACAATATGCTCCATAGGTGTGGTCCCACCATTTACCCTCTCTCTATCTAACCTCCCCCTCCCTTCCCATCCCCCTCTACTTCTCTCCTTCATCCTAGGCTATAGTTCTGATCTATCTTTCATAAGAAAATGTGAGTAATAATAAATTGGTTTCATAAAAGTATTGAGTACATTGGATACTTTTTCTTCCATTCTTGAGATACTTTACTAAGAAGAATATTTTCCAGCTCCATCCATGTAAACATAAAGAAAAAATGTTCATCATCTTTAATCATCAGAGAAATGCAAATCAAAACCATCCTGAGGATGGTGCCTGGGGCTCAAAGGAGTAGGGTGCCAGCCCCATATGCTGGAGGTGGCGGGTTCAAACCCAGCCCCAGCCAAAACCTGCAAAAAAAAAAAAAAAAACACCTTGAGATACCATCTAACTCCAGTAAGAGTAGCCCGCATAACAAAATCCCAAAACTACAGATGTTGGCATGGGTGTGGAGAAAAGGGAACACTTTTGTACTGCAGGTGGGAATGCAAGCTAATATGTTCCTTTTGGAAAGAAGTTTGGAGAACACTTAGGAATCTAAAAGTAAACCTGCCATTTGATCCTGCAATTCCTCTACTTGGTATATACCCAGATGATCAAAAATCACTTGGCAACAAAGATATTTGCACCAAATTGTTCATTGCAGCTCAATTCATAATTGCCAAGTCATGGAAGAAGCCCAAGTGCCCACTGACCCGTGAATGGATTGATAAATTGTGGTATATGCATACCATGGAATATTATGCAGCCTTAAAAAAGATGGAGACTTTACCCCTTTTACATTTACATGAATGGAGCTGGAAAATTCATGTGTTTTTCAATTTGAAAATTAGTGTAATTTTAATTTGGTTTATGTGACATCAGATAAAATCATGAAAGTATTATTTATATAAATAAATTCCTCCATGTGAAAATTTTAGGTGGAGGGGTTTTTTTGTTTGTTTGTTTGTTTGTTTTTATTTTTTTATTGTTGGGGATTCATTGAGGGTAAAAGGAGGTTTTGGGGTTTTTTTTAATTTCAAAATATTAGGGCCAGGCTCAGTGGCTCACACCTGTAATCTTAACACTCTGGAAGGCTGAGGCAGGTGAATTGCCTAAGCTCAGGACTTCAAGACCAACCTTAGCAAGAGCACAACCCAATCTCTTACTAAAAATACAAAAACTAGCCAGGCATTGTGGCAGGCACTTGCAGTCCCAGCTACTCAGGAGGTTGAGGCAAGAGGATGGCTTGAGCCCAAGAGTTTGAGATTGCTGTGAGATATGACAACAAGGCGGTCTAGCCAGGGGCAACAGAGTGAGACTCTATCCCAAAAAAAAAAAAAGAAAGAAAGAAAGAAAAATTTAAACGTATAGTTGGTACTAGGTAAAAATAATACTAATTTGGGAAATAAATTGAATGCATAGAATTTTAACTCTAGAATGAGCATACTTACACAAAAGATAATTGTGTGAAAAAAGGAAAAACCTGGGCTTGGCCCCATTGTCATTTAGTTCAAAGAATCTTTTGATTTCTGTCTTTATCTCTTCCTTGATCCCAACTATCATTCAGCAATAAGTTGTTCAGATTCCATGACTTTTTGTGGAGATGAGTCTTTCTATTGGAATTGATTTCTAGTTTTATTACGCTATGGTCTGTAAAGACACATGGTATAATTTCTATTTTTTCTTAATTTGTTGAGACTTGTTTTGTGACCTAGGATGTGATCAATCTTGGAGAATGATCCATTAGCTGATGAGAACAATGTACCGTGTTTCCCAAAAAATAAGAGCTACCAAAAAAATAAGCCCTAGCAGGATTTCTATGTATTTGTTAAATAAAAGCCCTACCCCGATAATAAGACCTAGTGATAGGCATTTCGGCAGGGAGTGGTAAGGAAGACTGGAATACCTTTTATCTGCCACAGCTCCCTTCTCCAAGCCATTCACACTTGCGTCGGTGCATGTGTGGTAACCCCAGTTGCAGGCATCCTATTGCGCACATGTGAACAGCTAGGGGAAAGGAGTTCATGCGTCACTAGCACCAGCCTCACCAACAAGGTTGGCTCCCCCGTCAAGTTCCAGAAGAAGATGACTTAACTGTATTTGAATAAATGTAGATTGTTGTATTATACTTAATAAAAATAAGACATCCCCTGAAAATAAGCCCTAGTGTGTCTTCTTGAGAAAAAATAAATATAAGACAGTGTCTTATTTTCAGGGAAACATGGTAAGTGTAGAATGAAAGTATTTCAAATTGTATACAAAACCAGCACATTATGGGTGGTGTCTGTGGCTTAGAGATTAGGGGGCTGGCCTCATATACCAAGGGTGGTAGGTTCAAACCCAGCCTTGGCCAAACTGTGACAAAAAATAGCCGGGAGTTGTGGTGGGTGTCTGCAGTCCCAGCTACTTGGGAGGTTGAGGTAAGAGAATGGCCTAAGCCTAGGAGTTGGAGGTTGCTGTGATTTGTGTGACACCAGGGCCCTCTACCCAGGGCAATAAAGTGAAATTCTCTCTCTGCCAAAAAAACAAACAAACAAACAAACAAAAAACCCAGCACACTATACCCCATAATTGCATTAATGTACACAGCTATGATTTAATAAAAGAAAAAAGAAAAAAATAGATATGCAAATTGGGAGCCTGGGAAAGATTAGATTTGGATACATACATTTGGGAGTTACCAGCCTACAGTCAAAGGAGTGGCCAGTGATATAAGAAGAGAATAAGAGGAGTGTGGTACCAGGGAAGCCAAGAAAAGAAGGAATTTCAAAAGGTAGAAAGTGATTACTTGGGACAAATGCAGCTGAGGTGTTGAGTGAGATAAATGTACAAGGTGACCTTTGCATTTGGTGACATGGAGGTCACTGATGAATCTTTCAGAAATTGCAGATGTAAGGAGTGGGCAGAAGAAAAACCTGATTGAAATGGATTGAGGTAAGGGAACAGGTGATTTTATGGCAAAGCTACTCATTGGAGAAGTTTTCTGTGAGGGAAGAGGAGAATTGGGCAGCAGCTAAACAGGAATGGGAGGTCAAGAAGAGCTTTATTTGCTGGTAAAAACAGTACCCTACAGAGAACGAAATTGGTAAAGCAGGAGAGAAGGGTCTATTTGTAGGAGTAAAATCCCTGAGAAAGTGAAAGGGGGTGAGATCCAGAGTGAAGAGTTGGCAAGGGTAAGAGACTCTTCCTCCTGCAGTAGCAAAAGGAAAAACAGAGTGGGCCTCAATTCGACAGGCTGAAGATGAAACGCTTTCCCAGGAGGCATAAATCAAGGTCATCAGTAAGGAGAAGGAGGAAGGGGCAGGTTAGAAACGTATAGAATAATTCCCCAAGTATACTTTACATTTCAGGTTGATTACCTTACTTTGAAAAAAATGCACATATACAACACTCTTACTTACCCAATAAGATCTAGTTTCTCAATGTCACAAAGAAGAAAAAGAGTGGAGCAGGAGCCATTGTAAGTCTAAAGAAAAATAGTGCACCAATTTAAGAATCGTGTTTAAAATTCTTAGGGGAATTTAATGATGAAGTGTTGAAATTCATTTCTTAGTCCCTTTTGTGCTGCTATAACAGAACATCAGAGACTGGATAATTTGCAATGAGCAAACAATTATTGGCACGCAGTTTTAGAGATGAGAATGTCCAGTGTCAAGGTGCTGGCATCTGGCAAGGGCTTTCTTGCTGCAAGGCAAGAGAATGAGAGGGTGAGAGGAGAGGAAGGGAAATAGAAGAGACCAATCTCTCCTTTTTATTATTTATTTATTCATTCATTTATTTTTGAGACAGAGCCTCAAGCTGTCACCCTGGGTAATAGAGTGTTGTGGCATCACAGCTCACAGCAATGTCCAACTCCTGGGCTTAAGCGATTCTCTTGCTTCAGCCTCCCAAGTAGAGGGAGGTGCCTGGAGAGGCACCCACCACAACACCTGGCCATTTTTTGGCTATAGTTGTCATTGCTGTTTGGCAGGCCTGGTGTATGTGGCTGGCATCTTAGCCACTTGAGCTATAGGCACTGAGCCCGATCTCTCCTTTTTATAATGGCATCAATCCCACTCATGAGGATGGAGCCCTTGTGGATTAATCACCTCTTAAAGGTCCCACTTCTTAATACAGTTATAACAGCAATGAAATTTCAGCATGAGTTTTGCTGGGGACAAATATTCAGACCATAGCATTCATCAATGCCAATGTAGCAATCTGGGAAATTCCTAAGTGAAAGATGGAAGTATGCATCAAAATTTTATTCAGAGTTTTGCCTCGTAGAATTTAAAAAGACCAAAACATATGTATTTTAGTGGCTTGACCAATGTATTATGTTGCTTATCTCCACATTAGAAAAGAGGCAAATAAATAATTAAATGATGTATTTATCATGACTAGACACAAACAGCCTCTTATGAGATAAAATCATCTTGAAAAAATGTAATACACTGTTATAAACTGCATGAACTACCTAAATTGACACCAACAGTTGATACTCCTGAGAGTATTTTTTCAGAAGCTATTAGAAAAAGTGAAATTTGAGAAGAGCTTTTGGGTCACCAGTGCTCTATATTTAGAATCTTCAAATCATTGTAGATCCTTTTGTCACTAACAGAAAAATGAGACAGGGTTACCTCCTCCTTTCACTGCCTTTTTCTTTTTCACTGAAGACACCAGAAGTTTCTTGATGGTACAGATCCTGGATCTATGGCTTGAAAATAGATGCTACCATTTTCAGATGCAGTTAAAATATATTGTGATAATTTAAAAAAATGTTATTCATAATGTAGTACAAATTCAGAGCAATTTATTGAGCACTTATGTACCAAGTATTATTCCTACTTATATGTATTATTTTATGGAATCTTCAAAACCCCTAAAACATCATTATGTTATAGGTACTATTATAATCCATGGAATGAACTGTGGTTCATCAAATCCAATATAATAAAAACAAATTCTTACAAATATTACATAGCTGTTCTGTGCCAAGTACTTTACTATGTTCAGGGAATGCGATAATGAGTGGGGTCCCCAGCGCATAGCCTCCTGGGAGAGAGAGATGGGCAAACAGATAAAACTGCATTTCAGTGCTGTGTTTTGTAAGATGAATAAATAAATCTGTGTGGAGTGTCAGAACAGTCTAAAAAAAGAGGAGACATCTGAGGTGGATCTTGAAAGGTGAGCAGCATTTGAGAGAGAGAGAGATAAAATGAGTGGAAAGGTGTACAGCTGGGACAAGGTTCTGGGTTTACAGAAAAATGAGAGCTTCAGCAGCTTAAGCAGAAAGTACAAATTAGAGAGAGATGGGGAATGAAGGGGAAGGCATAGAACAACAGTGAGGGTCTGTTAAAAAGCTTTCAAGTTTGGAATGAGTTCTGTAAGCAGCACACAGCATCAGAGACATGCAACTGAATGATGATTACTTCCTAATCAGCTTTGATTTTCAGGAAGATACTTCTGGCACCAGTCTGCAATGCTTGTTGGAGGGGAGAGATGGGAAACCTGGAGAAAACTAGAGAAAGTCAATGTCCAAGAGCAAAAATATGATGAGAACCACAAAGAAGATAATGTTAATGAAGATAAGCCAAGAAGCCACATTTGTGTTTCTCGGCAAAGATAATAAACTATGAAATTTAATTGCATAAACCCTGAA
The DNA here is from genome assembly GCA_963574575.1 of Galagoides demidoff. NCBI lineage: Eukaryota > Metazoa > Chordata > Mammalia > Primates > Galagidae > Galagoides > Galagoides demidoff. The sequence goes on from CAUYQV010014134.1 coordinate 11,764, forward strand.
TTTGTCACGGCATATTTAAATCTAGCATTGATGCTGGCAACTACCAGAGGTATCACTGGAAGGTTTTCAACCAACTAAACTATCATGACTGCCACCTGGTTGACAGTAATCATAAGATGCCATCCCAGTATAAAATGCAACTGATTTCACATACATTAAAATGTAAAGGGGAAGAAAGTGTGTTTAGAAAGGATGAAATGGAAGCACTGCATTAAACTATGTAAAATTCAATCAGCGCTCCCTACTTCCAGTATCCCCACCCTGGCCCAAGCCAACATCATTTCTTTCCTGGTTAATACAGTAGCCTAACAGGTCTCTCTGTTTCCACCCATAACATTCCCACCTACCCTCTCCTAAATCTATTCCAAAACGGACAGCTAGAGTTAAGCTGTGTCATCCATGTGTTCACAATCCCCAGTAGCTTCCTGTCTCACAGAAAAAGTTGAAGTCCTTGAAGAGCTATAAGGCCCTGCAGGACCTGACGCCTCTTAGATCTGTCTCCATCATCCCTTCTCCTCTTTGCTCCACCCACTCCAAATGGGCCTCTTTGTGAACAAAAGTTTTCTGAAAAAGGAACCTGGAGGATGTAGACAGACTTGATTCCAGTAAACTGCCAGGGAAAAGCAATATTGCCAAAATTCCATAGCACAAAGGGAGCAGTCAGAATCCAACCAGGTCCTTTTATGCAAATAAGGGAGCTACACCTGCTTAGTAGATTGGTTGATGCAGGCGAGCTCTGATTGGTTGGTTAAAGTGAGCTCTGAAAGTTCCAAAGTTAAAACACTGCAGGTTTTGCAAAGAGCTTGAAGCATGCAGCTTTCTCCTGTTCCCTCTGGTTGACCTGCTTTTGTCCTAGGAGCTTACAAGGCTCAAATACCACCTTTTCGACGACCTCCTTTGCCTGCTATTAACTAAAATTGCTGGAGGAAGAATCTGAAAGACACTTTTCTGCTCTGACTTAGTACCTAGTGAGGCAAGAAAGTAAAATCAGAACTAAAAGAATCTATCCTAGCCGCTCTGTGTAGGCCTCAGCCAAGCCGCAGGCGTTTCTGCTGTCTGCGTGTTTCTCCCCTGACATACGCGGGGCCTAGATTGTAACCTAGTAACTTCCTTGGGTTTCAGTTGCCTTTGAGGGCAGGTGGTGCGAATCTGACCCTCCCCCTTGAGCCCGGGACCCTGAGGATGATGTCATATCTCTGTCTTTTTTTTTTTTTTTTTTTTGAGACGGAGCCTCAAGCTATCCCCCTGGGTAGAGTGCCATGGCATCACAGCTCATAGCAATCTCCAGCTCCTGGGCTCAAGTGAGTCTCCTGCCTCTGCCTCCCAAGTAGCTGGGACCACAGGCGCCTGCCACAATGCTAGGCCATTTCTTGGTTGCGGCCATCCTTGTTGTTTGGCGGGCCCAGGCTGGGGATACGATACCGCCACCTTAGGTGTACGTGGCTGGCGCCTTAGCCGATTGAGCCATAGGCGCCGCCAGTCATATCTCTGTCTTATGACCCTCATGTGCACTCCCGCCCTGAAAGGTGGATAAAAGAGGCAAGAGATTGAGTGGGGGGTGGGGAGGCTCAGTTTTGGGAAACACGCTGGTGTTCCGAGTACCCCCTGTCGAATAAACCTGCTTCCTCTAATCAACTGGTGCCTGGAGTCTTCTGTCTGCTTTGGTTTCCTGCTACACTAGGGCTTTTCTACTCCATCCTCCCCCATCCCACTTTAGAGTCCATAAAACTACAGGAGCTTCCTGCAGTTTCTGCTCAAGCCCCCCATACCTGTGCGGACGCACCTGACCCTTAACTAATGCACCATTTCATGGCAGAAATGAAACAGAGGAGGGAGTACATTTTCCAGCTCTGAACTCTTGCCCTTGCCATCTTAGTAAGTGATTAAAGGCATCACTCTTTCATCTTTGGTTGGTGGCTTTCCCTGGCTACTCTGAAAGCTCCCTCTCCCAGTTCAGCTGAGCGCCTGGCAATTAGCTTCCTAATTGTCCAGGTTTGGCATTTCTTATCTAGTGCTGTAACCCCAGCACTCAGAAAATACCTGGCACATACTGGATGTCCAGTGATTTTTTTGAAGAGATTAATGACTGATAATATAATTGGTAGATTCTTGGAATAAATGGCCTCTCCATTTCAAAATTTCATTGTAGATTATTAAACCAAAGTATTATGTATGATGCCAAAGGCGCTATTACAAAATCCCACAAGTCCCATGTCTGCAGCTTCTTCCTCCCCTTCCTGTTCCTGAGCTGGAGTAGAATAGTACAGAATCATCAGACAAGACCCTGGTTAGTCTGCAATGTGGTAAATGAGAAAGAAATAGAATCACCAATAGCCAGTACCCCTGCATCCTTCATCTGCCCTGAAATATACCCCTACTTTGATGCCACCTCAACCACCCTCACCCTTTCTGCAGTAGCTAGAGCTCATACACTAGCAGTTCCAGGACTTTTCTTATTTCCTCCTCACATACTCATTACAGTGTTCTATAATGCTTTCTACTAAGCCGATGAACTAAATCTTAGGGAGTGGTTGGGGAGAATAGCTTTAAGTATTGCATCTCCCAGGGAACACAATGGTCTCTACTCCTCTCAGCTCCAATTGCAGTTAACCAAGATTGCAACATCCAGTCCACAGCTGACATTACCAACCCTCTCTTGCTGACCTGCTATTAGAGGAATAATTGTATTATATACTTGGACTGATCAATGAGTGAGGGACAAAGGAACAGGCTGATTGAAATTCTACCTGTTCTACTGCTATTCAAAATCTAACCTATTGCAAAAGTTGAGTGGAGTTGCTGCGTAAAGGTTTTTTTTTTTTTTTTTGTAGAGACAATCTCACTTTATCACCCTCAGTAGCATTGTGTTGTGGTGTCACTCAGTAGTAGTGCCATGGTGTCACACAGCTCACAGCAACCTCCAGCTCCTGAGCCTAGGCAATTCTCTTGCCTCAGTCTCCTGAGTAGCTGGGACCACAGGTACCCCCCCACACACACACAAAACACCTGGCTATTTTTTTGTTGCAGCTTGGCCAGGGTCAGGTTCAAACCCCACCCTCAGTATATGGGGCCGGCACCCTACCCACTGAGCTACAGGCGCCACCCAGAGTAAAGGTTTTTGGATCTGTATATCACCTCACTGCAGGGCACCTAGGCCAGCAGTAAGACCCATGATAATTGTGCCATAGTCAGAAGGTTAGTTTATTTCATAAGTGATTAAAAGAGAGAGAGAGAGAGACCTAAAAAGGCTATCTACTCTGCAGGTGAAAACTTAGTTCACTTTATATAAAGTAATTTTTTGAGATTTTTTTAAATTTTATTTAACTAAAAAGAAGATACTTAGAATAGACATTTTGCAAAAAAAAGGTATACAAATGAGCGTGTGAAAGGATGCACAACATCATTAGTCCTCAGGAAACTACCAATCAAACCACAACGAGGTACCACTTCAAACCACTAGTATGCCTAAAATTAAAAGAGAGAGAGAGAAAGTCCCAAGCAGTACCAGGAAAATTGAGTCCTTACCCTAAGGCCACCAGATAAAACAAATGGACCATGAAAAGAGCTATTTGTAGTGATTCCTGTAATCAACAGACCAGGCAGAAATGATTACAATCCCTTTTGCTATAGGGAATGGAATCTCATCTTTTCTCCTGGTGTCCTATGGCTCCCTGCTGCCTTCACCCACCTAGGAATTATGTCCAGAATCTAGAAACAATCCAAGATGGCAAATCACAATTCAGCTTTAAAAGCACCAGGACACACAACCCTGGTGGGAATTCTGCCTCACCCAGTATTAGTCCTCTGCAAAAGTTGTAGTATAAATACTAATAGAATGCTTGCCAATAAGCAGAGACCAAACAAATCATAAATTCTAACCTTAAATTAAAACTATGGATAAAACATGTTCATAATGAGGAAGACTTTCAAGATTTTATTTTCTTCTCTGGCTAAAATGTTTCCTAGAAGCTTGATCATAGGTCTCTGAAACATTTATTTAATAAAATTTATAAACCATACGCAAACTCAAAACTGATCTAAAGATCACCTATATGGTCTGCCTAACAAGGGTACAAGTGATGTTTTCTAGAACTAGAGTATAAATGTTTTAACACAATGACTAAGTAAATGACATAAAGTCTATGTTGACCAGTTTGATGAATGTATTTCAAATTGTATATGAAAACACTACACTGTACCCCATGTTTGCTTTAATGTATACAGCTATCATTTAATAAAAAAAAGATCTATCAAAAATGATATTAAAGGAATATAATTTTATACATCAAAACAAAACTACTTGCATTCCATAGGAAAGAAGTAACATCCCTTTATAATTAGCTACCAATGTTTTATGAAAATATTTTCTTATACAATGGAAAACACTAATGTTTTGAATTGGAGAATCCTAGGGGGAAAAATAGGCATCTGAAAATAAATCTAAAATAAACTTTTCCAGGAATTTTATTCAGACTCCTATATGCTGACCAGGAAACTATAAAGGAAACAAATAGCAATAGAAAAGTTTATGCAAAAAAATTAAGCTGCAATGGCAATACCAATGACTTAGGCCTACCCTGACAATTTCTTAGCTTTGGGTAGTTGATATGTCTTATGATCATTTGGACCAAATGGCTTTATAAAAAGAAACTAATATAAAAACCTTTTCTCTGAGGCTCATGCAAAAAAGATAATCACAATTTAAGATGCAATGCCAGACTCTTCCTCCTCGCATTCTGAGCTTGTGGTTTCTTAGCTATTACACATTAAAAAAAAGCATTTGACCAAAAATGACTCAATTTGTTATATAGCCTCTAAATGTGTTAAAAGAATGAGAAGCATCTCCCTTTATCTTCCCATCTATCCTGATTTTCTATGAGAGAGAGAGATTTTCACAATCGGCAGAGACTGAAGGCATTTTATGGCTTTGGACGTCAAACACGTGTTTGTTACTCAATTGATAAATCCCACATGACAATCACAGGATGAGTTGGCTGGTTTTTTCCAAGGCGTCACTACCTTGTGCTTCTCCTCTTGCTTGAAACTGCTCAGCTACAGAGATGTCCCTTGTCTTCAGTAATACATTGTTTTGTCATGAATTTAAGGCCAAATTCCGTACTACTTATATAATGACACCTACAACAAGACCCTGGATTTTAACAAAGTGTTAAACATCCTTCATTTGGTAAATGAGGGAGGCAGCAGCCGTGGGGGAGGGTGTGCTTCTGTCATCTCCTACTACAACCCCTGATGCCTACAGGCTTACAATCAGGCCCAGAGTTCTCCTGTTATTAAGATAAAAAGGGTCCCTCATGCTCATGCCTATAATTGCAGCGCTTTGGGAGGAAGAGGTGAGAGGATGGCTTGAGGCCAGGAGTCAAGACCAGCCTGATCAACAGACCAGTCTCTACATAAAATAGAAAAATTGGGAGGGATAGGTGGCACACGCCCCACAGTCTCAGCTTAAGAGGCTGAGGCAGGAGAATCTTTTGAACCAGGAGTTTGAGATTACTGTGATCTGTGATAACTCTACTGCATTCTAGTCAGGGTGACAGAACTAGACGTGGAAGAAAAGAAAAAAAGAAGTCGAAATAATAAGACTATCTCTTTTCCTTTCACATTCTTCTCTCTGGGGTGTCTGTTAGGCATTTTCTCCTTCAGATCTGTTCTTAGAACTCAGATGAACCTATAATTACCCATATATAGTTTATTTGACCTGGTTTCTCAGTCCTAGAAAAAGTACAGTATCCTGCTTTCTCTGAAGACAGATGACTCTGACCTCTCCACCTTTCAGGACAGGTGTCACATTGCATAAATTTGGAACATACAATTCTGGTCATTCAGAAATAGAGCCTACATAGTGGCGTGCACTTGTAGGCCCAGCTACTCTGGAGGGGAGGATCACTTGAGACCAAAAGTTCGAGGCTGTAATGTGCTATAATTGTGTCTGTGAATGGCCTCTGCTTTCCAACCTGGGCGACACCACAAGACCCAACTCTAAAGAAGATAATTAACTAATTAAAAAATGTAATTTAAAAAGAATCATAATTTGAGGTGAGAGAAGGCCTGTGTGTTCCATTGGCTTTCACTCTTGGTTTTAACTGGATCAATTGCTTCAACTATGAGTTGGAACTATGAGGAAAGAAATTCCTTTCCTCAGAAAGGGAAAGAAGGGGAAAGCTTCTTTGGGAGGAATGCCTTGTCTGACTGGTGCAGGAGGAGAAGGAACAGAGTGCTCAGCTGAGTCCCTTTGCTACATTGTCCTGTTTCTCTGCCCCACTTCTCCGCAAGAACCTCTCGTTCTGAGTCTCCAGGAGAAAAAAGGAGCGGGGGGAGGGTTGAGAAAGAGTCTCACTCTGTCACCCTGGGTAGAGTTCCATCGCATTATCATAGTTCACAGCAACCTCAATCTCCTGAGCTTGAGCAATTCTCCTGCCTCAGTCTCCCAAGTAACTGGCAGAACAGGTGTGCCACGACCCCCGGGTATCACTCAGGCTGGTCTCGAGCTCCTGAGCTCAAGGGATCATCCCACTTGGTGCTCCCAGAGTGCTAAGATTATAGACATGAGCCACTGCACCTGGGCATCCAAGAGGAAAGTTGTCTTAGCGGCTGGCCTTATAGCGGAGAGAGCTCAAGTTTGGGATGGATAGGGTCAGTTCAGAGGGAAAACTGATTTTGGCTAATATCGGTGCGTTTTTCTCCCTACTGGCCCTTTTAGTAATAAACTAGTATTTTTTTCCTCAGCTGTCTGATTCTTGTGTTGGCTTCCAAAGTGGTCTTGAACTGAGAGGACTTAGAGAAAATTGTCAAAGAATGCCCCAAGCCGCAGTGGCCAAAACGACAAAGGTTTATTTCTCATGAGTGTTCACTAGGGATCTAATCTCTGAAGGAGTGCTTTGCACATTTCCACACAACGGGAGTTTAGGGTTTTTAAAGACCAATTCAAATTTCAGCAACACTGAGTCAGACTTTATTAGTAAAAGAAATGGAAACAATTTTCAAATTTGAATCCTGGGATGTAATTAAAAGGAATGAGCCAGAATGGTGTTTGCAAACTGAACTCTTCCTCGGGCAGCCATATTTATAATAAACAACAAAGTGAAATACCATCTATGACTGAATAGGCCTTTTCATAGCCTCCTGATTTGCTGAGAATTATTTTTAGGAATACTTAATTCAGAGCTTTTCTTTCAGGGTGTTGGCACTTTCTCTTTTTGGATATGAGTTATAGTAGACTAACCTCTATTATTTCTGGATTATATGTCAGCAATGGAAAATGAATTGAGCACTTTGAGAAGGAAAAAAATCATTACCAGAAAGATGAATAGACTGATTGTACTCAGTTACTAAAAGTAGAGGCTCTGGAAATATCATTGGTTTTATTTTCCAGGAAACATATCTTCTTGGATGCTCTTCAGAGTAGTGATAAATTCCTCCAGCAGCAGGTAGGAGATAGGCCTACTGATACCCCTCTTTCTCCTGGGCCTGAACTTCTTGGGCCAATTTCTTTTTTTTTTTTTTTTTATTGTTGGAGGTTCATTGAGGGTACAAGAAACCAGGCTACACTGATCTCATTTGTTATGTAAAGTCCCTCTTATAATTGTGTCTTGACCCCAAAAGGTGTGTCATACACATCCTCCCCTCTTTCCTAGGGCCAACTTCAAAGAGAGGCCTTTCTTGCTATGTGATGTTCAAATGAAAAGTGCTTTACTTTCTCAGATTTCAGGCATTTGGAAACGAGTCAACAGCCAGCCAAATTTACAAATTTATGCTTTTGCCTTAGGATAAGGAATTTTTTCCTTCCCTTGCTCAATCAATATTTGTATTCATCAATAAAGTAACAGTATTTATCTATTTGACAAATTTGTATTATTTCTGCCATGTGTCAGATAGCACTGTGTGCAGATGACATGATAATGATCAAGACTAATATGATGACTCCTCACCCATTAGAGCTCTCAGTCATGGAGGAGGCAAGTGGATAGAGATGGGTGAAAGGTCTTCAATTCAGTCTGAGAAACACCAAGATAAGGACACACCAGGTGCTAGGGAAATCATATAGCAGAGGAAATCAGGGAAGAGTTCGTGGAAGAAGTGACTTTTATTGTGATCTCAGGAATAGTTAAGTTTTAACTAGAGTAAGAGAGAGAGAGCAAAGGCCCTGAGTTTGGAGAGTAGAAAGTATGTGTGAAATTAAGGGCGAAAGACACAGTTGAATAGGACAGAAATGAGGCCTGACGCCTAAGGGGTAAGCCAGTGAAAGGCCTTGGAATGTCTAAAAAACCTGTAAGAACCTGTGGCCTCTATCCTCATGAAAAGTCATCGAGTGATTCTTAGCAGGAAAGTGACATAATTGAGTTTATATCTCTGGAAACACTCAGATTGCTCTGTTGCAAATCAATAGGAAGAGATGAAGTCCAGAGATCAGAGCTAGAAAGACCAGGGAGGGAGCAGCGTGGGTATCCGGGTGAGAGGTAGTGGTTGCCTGAGATTATTTATTAGCAGTGGACTGCACAAAATGGATGGATTTGAGAAAAGTTTAGAAGGGAGGATTGATAGGACTTGGTGTTAGATGTGGTATATGGATGCTATAGGATGGGGAGGAATCTAGCATGACACTGAACTGACTCAAGTTTCTGGCTTGGATACCAGGCGAGTTTGGGGTTATTTATTGAGACAGGAAGCCCAGGAAGAAGAGCCGACTTGGAGGTTAAGATCTGGAATTAAGTTTGGAACATGGTAGTTAGAGGTGTACAGTAGATACCCTCACTGACCTACTCATACCTTTTCCTACTTACTAAGGAACAAGGAGGCAAAATTGCCTAGGCTATGAATGCAGGTAATCAACATATGTTATAAATCCTAGTTCTATACTCTGGCTTGTTTTCAGATTGTATGAACTTTTGCCTTTTACAAATCCTAGTTGGGTCAGTTAACTAGCTGTGGGTCTTTGTGCACCTTCTCTGACTCTGTTTTATTCTCTATAAATTGGAGATTCACTGCTTTATGGGGTTGCTATTAATAAATATTAGATACCTATGATGTATAATGTAATTCACTACAATTCCCATGCAAACTCCATCATCAAGCAGCATCTGGACTCTGCAGGGCAGAAAGCTGTTCTCCTCTTGTCCACTGAGCACTTGATATTCATGTTTGCAGGTATATTGGAGATATATTCATATGTATTCATCTGGTAGTTTCCTATTGATGCTATGAGAAATTATTCACAAACTTAATGACTTAAAATAGCATAAATTTATTGTCCTGTAGTTCCAGAGGTTGGAAACCTGAACTGGGTCTCTCTGAGTTAAAATTACGGTCTTGGCAGAACTTTATTCTTCTGGGGGCTCTGGGCAGACTGTTTCCCTTCCCTTTTCTTTTCCAGCTTCTGCTTTCCTTGGCTTGTGGCCCCTTCCTTCATCTTCAAAGATAGAAGTGTAAAATCTTCAAATCTCTTTCTGCCTTACTCTTTGGGCTCCCTCTTCAATTTTAAAAGATCCTTATTACCTTGGGCCCAACCAGATAATACAGGATAATCTTCTTATCACAAAGTCAGCTCTTTAGTAACCTTAATTCTATCTGCAACCATAACCCCTCACCCCCCGCTTTGTAACATAATATATTCATAGGTTCTGGGGACTTAGGGGTTCTTTTTATGTCTGTAAGTCCTTTTTAAATATTGTGCTATCAACATTTTGTGTCAAACTCATCTACGACTAACATCTCCAACTTTTGGGATATTGTCATCCATAATACATTATTGCCCAATAAAATGTCTGGAATGAAAACAATAGTGGTGATTTTAATTTTTTTGTTCATAATTTATATAAGAAACACAAAACTCAAACTTTTAAGCCCCATAGTAAATATATGATGTGGTAGAAAATAAATATTCCCAGTCTTTGTAAAAATGACAAAACAGCAGCTCAAAGATTATGAAGAAATAATAAATATTAAACACCAGTGGAAGCAGTAACTGCCTAAAGGCACCCAGAGCATACAGTCAATCTTTACTAATGATTCTTCTCCATACAAAGACTCACTCCTGAAGTTCTTTATTGGCACAATCCCTATAAATCTTTAATGAGCTCTATTGCACCCTGTTCTGGGAAGGAAGGGAGAGGTAAGGAAGGGAAGCAGAAAGGTGGAATGCATAAATATGTACAAGGCCCCGAGAGCATGGGAAAGGCAGCATTAACAACCCATCCAACCAGCCCCTGTGGTAAGTGCTTTCCCGTGTCATGACAGTTTCACGTGGGAAGACACTTACCACGTAAGGCAGTGACTGTCTCCAATTTAGAGAGGGAAGGAAGGAAAGCAGAATGGTGGATGGCATAAATATGTTCAAGGCCCCGAGAGCATGGGAAAGGAAGCATTAACAACCTATCCAACCAGCCCCTAGTACAAGGTGGCCAGCTCACATGGGACCACAGCCCAGGCTGCTGGGCTGACCAGTGCCAAAAGAGGTGTTACTTGAAGGTTGCTGAATGGCCCAGCAGCCCCCAGCCTGAAATGCACCTTTAATCCATCAGTCTCTAAGTAGAAAAATCAAATAAAGTCATTAACATCTCTGCAATAGCTTACTAGATTGATTGGCAGATCAGCAAAAGACCTAAAGGAATGGGACCCCAGCCTGCCAAGAAGCAGACAGAGCTCCCGAAGGAAGGTTGTAAGTCACCCTAAAAGCATAAGAACTGGGCACCAAAAAGGATTTGAACACCTTCATGGAACCTCCCACCTCTTCATGTTCAAATTCCTAAAAGTGACATTAATGACCAATCATATGAAAAAGCTCCCAGTTCCTGACTCTGTATTAAACATCAGACCTGGTTCTAGGTGCACTTCATATATTATCACCCGTTCACTGAGTTCTTTTCAGTGCCTACAAGTAATAGAGGGAACTGAGGCCTGAGAAGTTCAGTTACTTACCGAAGGTCACATAACTGATACCTTTCAGAACTGAGAGTCCAATTCAAGACTCCTGACTCCAGAGCCCTCCCTTTCAACAAGGAAGTACCTTACACAGCTTTTTCCATAGAATGGTTTCTTCTTCAGTGGGGGCGTGATTTAAATTATCAGCCCATCTTGTCCTATGAAAAATGGCTTTTTCTAGGGTTATTTGGGGTGAAGGCTGAGTCAAATATATATGATAAGTAGGGGAAATAAAGAAATGGTAGGTAGGTATTTTGCTCAATTCTGCATCTCCAAAAAGAGGGTTAATTTTGGCTGCCTATGTAAGATATGGGATCATGTGTGATACTTCATATCAACAAATACTTATTTGGTGTCATCACCAGAAGCAAAGATGGTTTCTGGTATTTCATACCTTGTCTTCAGGAAGACCTGTTTGACTTGATTTTCCTCTCTGCCTTGGACAGACTCTGAGTTGCTAAACAACTGTGGGGAAAGGAGCTTAGGCTGGAATTGCTTCCCCAGATTTGATGCTGCCCTAGAATCTTTAGTTCTCCATGTTTGCTCAATCATCCTCATACGAGGACCTAGGGTTTCTCTGACAGTGAAATGTGAGCATTACTGGGTGTGTCATGACCACCCACCAATGTCTACTTGGCTGACGCTCTCACATGGGAAGGCACTTACCACATGTTGCCACTGTGTTTCTGTATAGATGAGATGGAATTACTCCCTCCCTCTTTCTTTAGGAAATGTGGAGAGGATTATGGTTGTTTTGTTGAAAGAGAGCAGGCCCTAAAATCAAATTACCAATGAAAACTTGTTGACACAGTATGGCCCTAAAATCAAATTACCAATGAAAACTTGTTGACATGGTATAGAAGCAAAACTTAAACACGAGAAATATGGACTTCATTTGTGTTTCTTTGGGGTTTTTGTCTGTCTGTTTTTGAGATAGAGTCTCACTCTGTCACCTTGGGTACAGTGCCATGACATCATAGTTCACAGCAACCTCAAATTCCTGGGCTCAAGTAGTCCTCTTGCCTCAGCCTCCCAAGTAGGTAGGACTATAAGTGCCCACCACAATGCTGGCTAGTTTTTCTATTTTTAGAAAGATGGGGGCTCGGCACCAGTGGCTCAAGTGGCTAAGGCACCGGCCACATACACCTAAGGTGGCAGGTTTGAATCCAGCCCAGGACCGTCAAACAACAATGACGGCTGCAACCAAAAAAACAGCTGGGCGCTGTGGCAGGTACCTATGGTCCCGGCTACTTGGGAGGCTGAGGCAGGAGACTCACTTGAGCCCAGGAGTTGGTGGTTACTGTGAGCTGTGATGTCACAGCACTCTACCCAGGGGGATAGCTCTGTCTCAAAAAAAAAAAAAAAAAAGGAAAGAAAAGAAAAAGAAAGATGGGGACTCACTCTTGCTCAGACTGGTCTTAAATTCCTGAGCTCAAGCAATCCACCTGCCTCAGTCTCCCAGAGTGCCATGATTACAGGCATAAGCAACTGCATGAGAACTTTTTTTTTTTTTTGAGACAGAGTTTTACTATGTTGTCCTTGATAGTGCTGTGGCATTACAGCTCACAGCAACCTCAAACTCTTGGGCTCAAGCGATTCACTTGCCTCAATCTCCCAAGTAGCTGGGACCGCAGGCACCTGCCCCAATGCCCAGCTATTTTTTGTTGTTGTTGCAGTTGTCATTGTTGTTTTAGCTGGCCTGGGCTGGGTTCGAACCCACCAGCCTCAGTGTATATGGCCAGTGCCGTAACCACTGTACTATGCTGTTGAGCCATGAGAATGGGTTTTTAAACTTCTATTTAAAAAATTATTATGTGCAGTAGAAACTCCATAGTTGACTACCACTCTACATTGACCACCTCCTTAACTGTGTATCACTATGTATCAGTACAGCAGGCCTAGTTCCTTATGTTGATTACCTCCAGGTGTTGACCACTTTGTTCCAGTGCCTTGGGTGGTCAACTTACAGAAGTTCTACTGTAGTAGATTTGATTTGTTCTTGCAAAGTATAGT
>CAUYQV010014140.1:0-74522 GCA_963574575.1 Galagoides demidoff
TTGATACAATGATTAACCGAATGATGTGAAAGTTATGTTAACCAGCTTGATGAAGGTGTTTCAAATTGTATATGAAACAGCACAATGTACCCCATGTTTGCATCAATGTACACAGAAATCAATTAATAAAAAAAAAAATAAATAAATAAAAATAAAAATATGGAAGAAAAATTTGAGAGGAAAGGGATAGATAAATCAAATTTTAGGCAAAATTAGGATAATTATCATTTTCTCAATGGCTGATACTTAGGAGATTATTGTACATTTTTTCTCCTTACAAATATGTTAGAAATAGTTCATTATCTTAAAAACAAAAAAAGAAACGTCTGTGCTTCAAAATTCTTTTTTCTTTTATTTTCCTTAAACTCCCATTAAGTTGACACTTGCTTACATTACTGTTCTGTTACATGAGATGACAATAGAACTGTGATAGAAAAGTGAAGGAAAAAATGTATATACATATATAGTTTTTCAGATAGTAGTTCTATAAAGTCTCTTCTTCTGGAAAATCATCAGACCATGTATCATAGGCATTTATGTACATGATTTTATTTACTGCTGAAACACTAAAGTACCACTAATAGCCAACAAAAATAGCTATCAAAACAAAGTCTTTATGTCATGAAGAGTAAACCTTTATGTTTGCAAATTAAAAAAAAAAATAATCCAGGAAGCCAAAGGATCCTCGAACAGAATGCAGAACATGACAGAACATTATCAAATCATACATAACAACTTCCCTGAAGGGACTGAGAGAAAGGTTCGAATCTAAGTATTAGTTTTGGATTTGCAGAATCCACTTTGGAAATGAGTAGACACTGTAAGTCGGAAGGCAAAAGAAATTATACATAAGCATTGTACTCTAGTTGATAAAGTTGCTTGCCACAGGGGTATGGGTGAACAGCTCAGATACTGCTGTATGTGAACGCTGTGATTGCACAATTAGCTAAATGAATGGCAGATGGGAGGAGACAGGATTCTACTGGTTGAAGTGGACATTATAGATACACACGTAGAAAATTCTAGAATGATCTATGTTATAAAGTATTAGAATTGTAGACAGCAGTGTCTAGCTTACCATAGATACAGATGTTATATCTAGAAATATGTATAGATATTTGTGTTACACAGGTTCTAGTGTACACAAACACACATATTCATGATCTGTCAGCTGAGCATGGCTAAAAGCACTGATATCTGAGCAGCAAGGAGTTTATCTACAACCCAGATCTTGTTTTCTTTCTTTTTTTTTTTCTTTTGAGACAGAGCCTCAAGCTATCCCCCTGGGTAGAGTGCTATGACATCACAGCTCACAGCAACCTCCAACTCCTGGGCTCAAGCGAGTCCCTGCCTCCACCTCCCAACTAGCTGGGACCACAGGCACCCGCCACAACGCCTGGCTATTTTTTTTTGTTGCAGCCATCGTTGTTTGGCGGGCCCAGGCTGGATTCGAACCTGCCACCTTAGGTGTATGTGGCTGGCGCCTTAGCCACTTGAGCCACAGGCGCCGAGCCCAGATCTTGTTTTCTAATACCATTCTCTCATAAATGAAACCAGGATTCCTTAGAGAAATATCTGATGCTAAAAGAGGGGCTAGAAATATATAGAAAGGTTCTGAAACATACGGTATCACCAGAAACTAAACACACATACACACACAGACTGATCGGTGATGGGAACTTGTAAAGTTGAGCCTAGAAGCAACTGAAAGAGCTCCCAGTAGACAAAGATAAAAGTATTTAAGCAACAAAATAAAGTAGCACTGGATTCTAACTAGAGGGGCAAAATAAATGTCCATGATGATATACATAATGATGGATAAATGGAGAAGTACTTTCAGAAGTACTCCAAACCATTTATGTAGTTACTCCACCCTCCAAGAGGTGGAGCCTAACTCCCCACCCTTAAGTGTGGGCTGTCCATAGTGACTTAAAGTACAGACAGTATGGAGAAGGCCAAGGGAGATTACCTTCACACCAGAGGAACCACCAACAAACACTACCAAGGTCAACAGCAACAGTGGTTAAGTCCTCTTAATACTGTGTTCCCTTGTCATGATGTAATAAAAATAGCTCTGCTCTTGTGATCTCCACCCCAAACCCATATACCTAGTCTAATAAAAAAGACCCAAAAAATCATACAAAATTGATGGATAGTCTACCAAATACCTAATCCATACCCTCTAAACTATCAAGGTCATGAGAATAAAGGAAAACCAAGAAAGTGTCAGAACCAAAGGAGTCTAAGGAGACATGCCCCTGAATGTAATGTGGTCCCTTCCACGGAGCCTGAAGCAGAAAAAGATTAGGCGGAAACTGAGGAAATCTGAGTAAAGTACTGACCTTATTAATAATAATGTATCAATATTTGTTCATTAATTATAGTAAATGTGTCTTACTAATGTGAGATTTTTTTTTTAGACACTATGTCACCCTTGATAGAGTGCTATGGTGTCACAGCTCACAGCACCCTCAAACTCGTGGGCTTAGGCAATTCTCTTGCCTCAGCCTCCCAAGTAGCTGGGACCATAGGCACCCACCACAACACCTGGCTATTTTTTTGTTGCAGTTGTTATTGTCGCTTTAGCAGGCCCAGGCCAGGTTCTAACTAACCAGCCTCGGTGTATGTGACCAGTGCCCCACCCACTGAGATACGGGCACCGCCCACCAAATGTGAGATGTTAACAATACATGAACTCTTTGTACTATTGTCCCAGGTTTTCTGTAAAGCTAAGAAATGTTCTAAAATGAGAAATATATTTTTAAAAAGACCATAGTTGTATAGGTATGTATTATTTTAGAGCTAGAAGAAAAGTAGAGATATTTTAGCATGATCTTACCCTCTCATTTTTAGGGAAAATTGATGTCCACTAAAGATAATTGACATGTATAAGAACACAGAGCCTCAAAACTTGCTCAAAATCATGACCATTTCACTTTATTCTGAATGGTGATGTAACTATAAGCTTGGAGTGACTTGAATCCAAAACAATTTCTTTTGAATATGCTTGAAATAATTTCCAGTCCAGTAATTCTAACCAGAAAGTTCATAAAATTAGCTAAATTCTACAAAGAGTTGTCAAAGATTCATAGGTCTGTCAAGGTCACATTTACACGTAGTATGCAGAATTAACAAATGTTTCCAATGAACATCGTCAGAGGAAAGTCAAAGAATGTCACTGAAGTGGTATATTGGCTTGGTTTCATTCCTGAAATTTTTATTTTTCTAGAAGTTTTTGTTTTGTTTTGTTTTGTTTGAAAGAGTCTCACTCTGTTCCCCTGTCTAGAGTACCCTGATATCACAGCTCACAGCAACCTCAAACTCCTAACTCAAGAGATCCTTTACCCTTGACCTCCCAAGTAATTGGGAATATAGGCTCCTGCCACAATGCCCAGCTAGTTTTTCTATTTTTAGTAGAGATGGGGGGTCTCATTCTTGCTCAGGTTGAGCTCAAGCAATCCATCTACCTTGGCTTCCCAGAGTGCTGGGATTATGGGCATGAGCCACTGTGCCTGGCCACCTGGGGGGCTTTGAATCCCCCACCCCAGAACTATTGACTTAGAATTAAGCTTTGCCACATTGGCCTTTCAAATAATTCCTCCATTTTGTTCAATATGAAGCCACATTTGAAAAATCACTGATCTATAGTCCATAATCCCCTGTCTTCCTCTCCTCACAGCCCCATCACTCTGAAAGCCAAACTATTTTGTTCAGGAGCTTTTATTTCAAGGAAATACAACAACTAGAATGACCACGCAAACTTCATATTCTTACAGGCAAGTGCTACCAGTGTAACAACACATATGCCCATGAATTTTCATGTTCAATTCAAATAAAGCCTATCTTTATTTATACACACTTTTAAGTCACCCTACATAAGAAAAAGAATTATATTTTGGTCAGACTCTCTTAAATCAGAACCCAACTCCCTCCAGCTTTTCCTGGGTCTGCTGGAGGGGTAATCATCATGGAGGAAGCGTGTGAGAGGAGTGATAAGCAGTGAATTTGGTATTCATTAGTCAGTAAATTGTTGTATTATTATTTTGTTAAGTGTTATTATTCCTGGTTTTCTATACTTCTAAACAGTCTATTTTTCATGCTGTCCCATCCCTCTGATTCCCAGGGCTAGAAGTGGAGTTTGGACGTGGCAGGAGACATTGGCCATGACTCATTCATGGCCCGTACGTATATATTAACTTCTCCTCTTCTTCCCTGCATTACTTATGATATAGAAAAGATTTATCAGTTCTTCACTTCAGCCAAGAGAGAACAAGGACACAGACAAGGGGGAAAACCTGGTCC
This sequence comes from Galagoides demidoff, assembly GCA_963574575.1. Taxonomy (NCBI): domain Eukaryota; kingdom Metazoa; phylum Chordata; class Mammalia; order Primates; family Galagidae; genus Galagoides; species Galagoides demidoff. The sequence goes on from CAUYQV010014140.1 coordinate 4,303, forward strand.
TGGTGGTTTTCATTGTTGTCTTTTTTACAAACATTTTCTCTTTCAGTATGAGAATGCATAGGTATTATGCTTGAAAATGAAGTTTGTGATTTCGTAAATAGTTATAAAATGTTATTTCTTAAAATGCAATTTAAGTTACTTAACAAAATAAATAGAAATTTACAACTGTTATTCGTGCAGAAGCACAGAAGAGGACAGTAAGATTTTACCATAAAAACAGAAAAAGGCCGTGGTATCGTCTGACTCATTTGGCAGCAGTCCAGTATTGATAGGCTCAAGAACCAGTTAGTTTCGTTAAGTGGTTTTGTTTGTTTTATTTACTACTTGTGGATTGTATGGGTTGGTGTCCAAAGCCCAGCTATATTTCTAGGTATGGATGGCACCTTAGCCATGATTCACGTTCATGTGCATATTCACTTTCACCTTCCACTTCTTACTCTCAAGCCCTTGGCTAAGGAGACGTGTGCACCTCACAGCTTTTGTACATCCGGCTTCATCAAACACATCTGCGGCCCTTCGGTGCATATGTCCATCCAAAATGCATCTGCTTGAATCCAGTGAATACAGCGCTTTTGCACACAGATTTTCCTGAAGCCTAAATTTAAAATAAGACACAAGGTACGGAGTCGGGTTTTGCTCTACCTTTTTGCTTTTGCTTTGCATTCGTGTCCTTTTATGATTTGATCTTTAGCCCATGAATAGTGGCCTATAAAGTATGGTTCATTCTTTTCCAACACTCATTGGGAATAACTTTTATTCCAGAGCTGAGTTTAGGATTTAGCTCTAAAGTTCCCAGACTCTTAGCCCTAGTTGTATTTTAGGACTGAAAATGAGAGGAGAGGAGAGGAGAGGAGGGAAGAGGAGGAGAGGAGAGGGGAGGGGAGGGGAGAAGAGGGGAGGGGAGGAGAGGGGAGGAGGGGGAGGAGAGGGGAGGGGAGGAGAGGAGAGGAGAGGAGACGGGAGGGGAGGGGAGGGGAGGGGAGGAGAGGGGAGGAGAGGGGAGGGGAGGAGAGAGAAAGAGAGAGAGAAGGGAAGGAAATCATACAGTATTATTGTTTCCAGCTTTCTTTGTTTATGCAGAATAGTCTTCCATAAACCAGGAAAACGTACAAAATAATTTTTAATTACCTGTAAGTGTAATCTGCTTTAAAGAAAAAGGAAAAGGTTAAGTTGAGGCCCGACTTATAATCAGCAATCATTATTAAGGTGCCTGCAGTGTCTGTCCTAACCCCAGGCATTATCTGGCACTACTCTCTTCTTTATGGATAGTTCACAGAATGGAAGGCAGAGCAAGGAAGCTGTGGTTACACGGTGTGCATATGTACTATAGATTCATAATGTATAATTTTTTCACATGTGCATTTGTTTTTTTCTGATTTTCTGATTTCCAATTTCCTCCATGCACACACCCCATCATCATTGCTCCATTCCCATTGAGTTGATTTATTTTAAATTCATAGCAAGACTCTATATAAACACAGAGCTAAAAGACCTTAAGAAACCTGAACCCTGTTGGGGCTTAAAAATGTAAGAGAATTCCAAAATCAGTAATGAACTGTTTTGACCAGTCTCTCAGTGGCAGTCTTGAGGAGCTAGATACACTCCAGGCTACACCATTAATGGATCTAGCAAAGATGTCTATTGAGGCAGCTAAGAGCAATGCATTATCTGTTCACCTCTGTCTCCCCGATCTCTAAGTTTCAAGGCTTCATAAGAGCTAAGCATGCCTCAAATGCCAGCACACTTAACACCTGCTGTCAGTCATTCCAACAGAAATTCAGTTGAGTTGAGCACCTCCTACATTCCAAGCAGTGGAGCACTTCATGGCCCTGGGAGTACAAAAGGAAATAGACACAAGCTCCAACCTCAAGGCATTTATTGTCCAAGAGGGGAAAGTCGTCATATAAATATGTGAATTCAGTGTGATAAGAACTAAGGAAAGAGCTGTCTGCACAGTAACACAGGGGAGCTCCTGGCTAAACCTAAGAATTCAGAAAAACAGAGGAGATGAGACACAGACGAGATTTAGGGGAATAAACATGGGAAGGCTTTTGTAGTTGGAGTAAAGTGATCACACCAAGAAGCAAAATGGTAAATGTGGTTAGCTTCAAAATACACAGCATAAATACATCAGCTACAGATGATGAGGGCAGGAATTAAAGCTATTGAAGTAGATTGGAGATGGTCCTCAGAGACTAAGGAATCTAGCATCAGTCTGTAGACAATAAGGAGTCATTTAAAGGATTTAAAGCTTAGGTGATTTCCCAGTGTTCTCACTTGAGTGTCTATAACGGTGTTTCAACCTTTTTATCTCACAGCACACTTGAACCTATTGTTAAATTTCTGTGGTGCCCTTAAATGATGTTGATCAAAAATAGACAGAGTAATATAAAGAATATACTTCCTGTGCTTTGAACTTCCTTCAAAAATAATTTAATTAATGAGCTTTAAGAATTTTTCGTGGCATACCTAAGATCCTCTTATGGCACACTGGTTGAAAATCACTGATTTATAAAAAGGAGGTTAGGCGTGGCAGTAAGCAACTGTGAAGGCTGAGATTGGAGGATCACTGGAGTCCAGGAGCTCAAGACCAGCCTGAGCAGCATAGTGAGACCCTGTCTCTAAAAATAAATACGTAAAGGGGGATGCCACAGAGGGAGGGAATCCCGAGGGAGGGCAGACAAAGAGTGAGGATGGGATGGGGTGTTCAGCTCTCGATGTGCTGAGTTAGGGAAGGCTGGGAATACCCAGCTGGGTTTCCTCAGCAGCTAGTCAGCTACATGTGTTTTAAGGTATGAATTAAGGGTGAATATAGATATTTAGGAGCTGTCAGCATATCACTGCTTATAAAACTATGACAACCAAGCATATTGGCTGATGAAAGCACGTGGATGGAAATAAGGTAGACGAGAGCGAACATTGGAGAACACCTTCTTTGGGAAAAGCAAATCATGCCAGAACAGATGAGATTAGGAACACACTGTTGAAGGATGCCCTTGGAATCACTTGTGTTGCCTTTTAAAAATGCTTATTCTCAGGTCCCACTTCTAGACTCTCAGATCCAATCAATATCTCTCAGGTAGGGTCTGCCCATGTGTATTTTGAAAAAGTTCCACATTGACTTATATTCATACATCCAATGAAGTAAATTTTTTCAACAAATATTAACAGAAATGTCACTGAGGTAGCCAGTAAAATAAAAAACAAAATGATTCATGATACCAGCAATATGGAGGCCATATGACTTCTATGAAAATGAATCAGTATTCAGTGGAAGGAACAGAAAAGGAGGGTTGTACTCAGCTGCAGCATTAGTTACCTACAACTACATAACAGATTATCACAAATTTAGCAGCCTAAATGAACACACATTTATTATCTCATAGTTTCTGTGGGAGTTTGGGAGCAGCTTAGCTGGGTCTTCCACTCAGAGTCTTACAAGATTTACAATCAAGATGTCAGGCAGGCTGCATTCTCCTCTGGAAACCGGAATGGAAAGAATTCATTTCCAAGCTCACCTAAATTGTTCTCAGAATTTATTTCTTTGAGGTTGTAAAACTGAGGCCCCAGCTTCTTGCTGGCTGTTGGCTGGAAGCCACCCCTGATCCCTAAAATTTGCCCACAACTCTTTTCCATGAAGGCTTCCCTAAGAAGGTCACTTATTTCATAAAGCCAGCAAGAAGAGTCTCAAGAATTAGCCTGCTAGCAAGATAGCATCTTACCTTATGTAACAGTCACAAAGGTAATATTCCCCTCACTTTGGCCATCTTTTATTCAGTAAAAGCAAGTCACATATCCTCCCACACTCAGGGTGACAAGGTTAGACAAGGACCTGGGATGAGCCTTAGAATCTGCGTGCCTCCAGGGCAGTGCATAACCATCTCTATTTTTTCTGTACATTGATTTACTGTGTTTAGTACAGAAAACAGAGTAACCAGCATAACACTTGTGGGGAAATAGAATCTATGATAGCAAATGAGCTACATCCTTCTTTTTCATAGAAGACTGTGGATTCTCAATGCCAACACCATCAGTCTTTTGCCTGATATCTTTCTAGAAAGAAGAAACGTAAAATCTACTGAGCTATCTCAAGTCTTCCTAAAGTAAGAATATTTTCCCATCTCTGATTCCCTCCTCTCCTCTCCTCTCTTCTCCTCTTCTCTCTTCTCCTCTCATCTCTTCTCCTCTCCTCTCCTCCCTTCCCTTCCCCTCCCTTCCCCTCTCCTCCCCTTCTCTCCCTTTCTTTTTTATTCTCTCTCTCTCTCTCTCATACAAAACATACACCACACACACAAATACATTATCATATTCTTTCTCTCTTGAAATTATACATCCTAGAATCGATAAATCTGGTTCAACCACCAGCCCAGCCATTTCACTTATTAGCTAGCTCTTTTACTTAAATACTTGGGATGTAAGTAGGGATGCAAAGAATACATTACCTCAGGGGGTTATTTGGAAATTCCAATAAGATAATATGGGACACGTGCTAAGCACAATGGTACATGGGAAGCATACTACAAATGGTATCCGTGATAATGATGATAACAGTGATAATGATTATGATATCAGGGGTGACAGATGTAATATTAATGATAAGTTCAGCACATGGATTTTGCATTAACAGCATTCACTTGCCATTGAATTAACTGTTTTAGCAAGAAGGGAAGCACAGCAGATACCTGGCACCTGATGTCCTAACCCTTATCCTAACCCTGACGAAGCGGGAAGTTCCCGGACAAATGACGACTGGCAAAATCAATAACTCACCGCATGAGGTATTTAGTATTGCCCAACAAAAGGAGTCAAATGAGGTTCAGCGTAGATATAGCCAGTGTGTCAACTTTAGATTCCTGTTTATACTTTAAAGGAACATCAATCAATAGACTAGTCAGGAACACCGTTCGTGGAAGGCAGTCTCAAAGGCCGTGAAAGAGGACTCCTGAAATGCCCTGTCTTTGAGGACCTTTGATCTAACCATCTGGGGGCACCAGGCCACTCTAAATGCACGCACATGGTGGAGATTACACACAGAACTAACACTACCCATTCCAAGAGAGTGCCAAGAAGGGAAGTTCTATTTGGAGGAAGGGAGGGGACAAGAGATGATGGTGTAAACAACCAGGACAAACTCACGTAGAAAGACCAAATGAGCCATTCAAATAATGGTTTTGAAAGCTTTCATGGGATGAAACAAAGCCTATGGTACAATTTTAAGTGAAAAAAATGCAGTATTCAAAAGTATATACACAGTAAATAATTTGCAAAATGTAAAATTTAGTGTATCCCTACATTATTCCCCCAACACACACCCAAGATTAGACTAGAATGCCATAATTTTAATAGTTAATGATTGTTAAATGGAAGGACTAAAGATAATTGTTTTTCTCTTTTTCATCATTTTCTATGTTTTGAAAAATTTCACCATGTGTGAATTAACTACAAAGCTGACAAAAATAGGAAGAGAAAAAAAACCCTGTTTCCTTGGTTTGTTACAGCCACTTACTTCACCTTGCTGTCTCCTACCTGCTCATTTAGGTCTTACTTAATCCAGCAAGACACCCCTAGTCCCAGAAATGTCAGTTAAGGGACCTACTCTTATTCCTGTAGGACCTGTGTTTACCTCCACCACTTGTCCTGTACATTGTAATTAACCTTTGTTTGTCTACTAGACCATGAGCTTTGAGGACAGGCACCATATGTGACTTCATTGTTGGGGATCTCATTTACTGCTTAGAATACCTGGCACACAGTAAGGACAGAAAAAAAAAAAGAATGAATGTAAAATTTTACCTACTAAGCAAGGCATGAGGGAGAAATTGGGTAGAAATTGTTTCATGTTGGGTAGAAATTGGGGTGGAATATGGTTAAGTTTACAAAAAAATCCAGAAGGATGTCTCTGAGACAAAACTCAGTGAAACCAGGGCAAGGAAGACAATAGTCTACTTGAAAGGGCCATAGTGGGGTAAAGGCAAAGGAAGATGGAGACAGACAAGCTAGAGTCCTCTATGACCGCTGAAGTTCAGTAATAAAGTTGTCACCTGATATATGGGGAAGGGGAGACACTGTCCAGGGTCTGGAAAAGAGAATTACCATGGCTAGGAAGAAATAAGGAACGAAGGTTTTTAACCCTAGGAATAGGGAAAAGTGTCAATCCCATAAATGGGGTATTATCTGTGCTCTAAAAAAGAAGCCGAGGTTCTTCTTTTCTCTGGAGTCTGGGAAACGCTATGTCATCCTCTTGCCGTAACCTGTTCTACAGCAAGGCTGGCCATAGTTCCTGCCTGTCCCACTTCATGGAAGCTGGGACAGGAAGGAGGATGGAGAGATTGAGATGGGCCAATAGTGAACACAGGCTGCCCCTGCCTGTCACACACTAGCAGCCTCCTGCCCACCACACCATGTTTAAAAGGATGCTGTCTTTATTTTTTTTTTTTATTAACTTACAGGGACATAAGATTATGCTACATAGTTTGTGTTTGTAGGGTAAAGTCCAAGTTGTAGTTGAGTCCTTCATTCAGGAGATGTGCCCTATGCCCCTACATTGTACCCTATAGTCAGAAGCTTACTAAATGCTTTTCTCCTCCTCTACCCTGTATCCTTACTTGAAATTAATTCTCTTATGCAGGGCTGTAATTGTTCATCTACTAGTTTCTAATTAGTGCTGAGTACATGGGGGTGCTTGCTTTTCCATTCTTAAGATACTTTACTAAGGAAAAATATTCCCCAACTCCATCCAACTAAATACAAATGATGTAAAGTCTCCACCTTTTAATAGCAGAACAGTATTCCATAGTATATATATACCACAGTTTATTAATCCATTGATGAATCGATGGGCACATAGGTTGTTTCCACATTTTTGCCATTGTGAATTGAGCTGCTATATACATTCAAATGCAAATGTCCTTGTGATAAAATCATTTTCTTTTTATTCTAGGTAGGTGTCTATTAATGGGATCATAGCTCTTTGAGGATTCTCCATACTTTTTTCCAAAGAGGCTTTATTAGTTTGTAATCACCAATAGGATTTAATGTGTCCCTTCTCTCCACATCTATACAAGTATCTGCAGTTTTGGGACTTTGTCATGTCGGGTATTCTTTCTGGGGTCAGGTGATATCACAAATTGGTTTTGATTTGCATTTTTCTGATGATTAGGGATGATGTGCATTTTTTCATATATTTGTTGTCCATTCACCTGTCTTCCTGGGGGAAGGTTCAGTTCATATCTCTTGTGCAGTAATTACTATGGTTGTTTGCTCTTTTCTTATTGATTTGCTTGAGTCCTTTATAGATTCTGGCTATTGGACCTTTGTCAGATTCATAACATGCAAATGTCTCCTCCCATTGATGCCAGAAATATATTTGTTCATCCTGGTTAACTCACTAACTAAGTAAATAAGAGCCAAAGAAAACAAAATACCTCTTCAGGACAGAAGTCAAAGCAATTTATGTCAGATTCCTATTTTAAAAGCTGCTTTGGTTTTTGGACTCTGCACGAGAACATTTGCCTCATTGAGTTAAAGCTGCTTTCAGGATTTGAGTGTCTTTGGAAATACTATGTGAAAGGGTCCAGAAAACAGGCTGGGGATGACTTAAGTCTTCTGATTAACTGTGGTGTTATGAAAGTTATCGTAAATCCAGTGCCCCACTTCAGAAAGATTTTAATTAAAAAGGAACTGGATAATTGGCAAGTATTTTAAGAAAATAGTATTTGATAATTTTCCTTATAGAAATATTGGGGAAATCCATATGAAATATGACTTATGATCACTGATTCTAATAGACCAATGTGTTTCTAGGAAAGACATGTTTTCCAAAATAGCATAATCCAGTTTATTAGCGACTAATTCATGTAGAAGGCAAAAATTGTTAGCATTCAATTTTCTGTGTTAGATTTTCTTCATGTCATTCTAGAGAAACATGAGTAGCAGTATCAGATGACTAATAAACAACATAAGTTCTTGAGTCTGACTACCTCAGTTCAAATGAAAGCATCTCTATGCCCAAGCAGTGTGTGAACTCAGTAACGATACTACATATGCAGAATTTTGGCCCCATAAAATGAGGAGAGTAACAGATTCTACTTCTAAACCTGGTCAGGAGTATTAAATGAGACAATCTGTGTAAACCAATTACTATAGTCTCTGGCACATATTAAATCCTCAATTAGTATTAGCGGAATTATAAAGATTAGTCCTTCAACAATCTGAATTGGGGAAAGAAAGGTTTCCTTAGTGAAGTAACTTTGGGGAATTGTAATAGTTTTACCTTTCTAGATAGTCACAACGTGAGTTAAGGTTTTAAAGGCCCTGAAAAGTCTTGCATATGTTTAGCGTGGCATTTTCTAAACCTAATTAGCCCACACAATTATTTTGAGCTTTTTCTGCATGATGCTCGTTAACATCTCTTGTCTTCATCCCCTCAAAAGGAGTCTTTAATTCATTTATGAAGTAACATAAGAGAAGATAAGTTCTCCATTTAGAAGCGTAACCTTCAGAGTGTATTACAGATGGGAAATCCCACTTGTCTGGGAGTGTGAAGCTGGCCAGGCTCTGACGTCTGTCCTCTCTGTGGTCCATATCTGGGATGGATGAGCATTTGTTCTTCTCACATATGGTCTGAGAGAAAAGATGTCTCAGCTAAAGGAAGCATTTTCTCTACACAAGGTTTATGAGGAATTTTATTCTTTCCAGAACTTCCACTCCATGCAGGGAATTCCAAAAGCCCCAGGAAACAGGGGCTACGTCAGTGGGATTTTGCATGTACCATGCAAGTTACTGTTGTTTGGATTAACGAAATGAGTCTCTTTAGCCTTCTTTGGCACTGAAAATGCTAGCTTGGACCAATGCTATTTTTTTTTGTCTGAGTAAACAAAGAACAAACATTTTTTTCTTTTTTTTTTTTACTATTTTTGTTTTTCTTAGAGTTTAAATGTAAACTGGAATAAGCCTGTTTCTAGAGGAGTGACAAGGTCATTGGTGATATTGGGGATACTAGCATGAAAAATTTCCTCAAGACTAACTCTGGGGGGATACGGGGTAAAGACCTAACCTGCAGTATTGGTACTTTCCATCCCAGCTCCCAGCTCTACAGGTAACCAGATACATATTGTTAATGATTTGTAGACATTAGAAACATTCTACATTCCCTTAGGCAGTGTAGTGTGAAGGTGGGTGGTATCTTTTCCTGGACCTTCTTGTTCCACATGTACACTACCAATTATTTAGGTATGTTCCAGGTGCAACTATGAGGTCCCAGGTAATCCTATTCTATTTTTCTGCTCAAAAGTTGTTGGTGTCAATAAACACTACAGGACAGGTGTCACTTGTCATATATGGGGGTTACCATGTATCCTTCGGAATCATAAATAGAGAGAAATTATCAGAGAAGAGACTTATTGGAAAATCCCCTGTACTCACTAGGACCAATAGACTATGACCTAAAGAAAGTGGTACTGTGACTGACTAACTATAGTTCATGTGCATCCCTGAGGTCGGTCACCGAGAGTCAGCATGTGTGACTCTGAGAATGGTCAAAGGACAGTTTTTAGAAAGGAAGTAGCTGGTACAAAATCCCGAAGGTCCACTTCTGAGAAGAAACAGAACATAAGAAGAAACTTGGGAAGTAGGTACAATACAGGACAGATACCATAGGACTTAAAGACTGAATTAGTAAATGGCAAGTGTTTCCAACGGCCTTAATAAGCTTTGGTTAGGGCCAAAGATGGTCCACAGGCATAATGACTGGGCCCAGATCTGTAGTCCAGACTCAGCTGGTGTCAATCCTTCTGGTCCTTATGCTTCAGCTGTATGACACCATAAATCCAGAAATCACCAGACTACCATTTTCTAATCTTTTTCTCAGGGATATTTTGCACGCTGATCAAATATCACTTTCCCCCAGGGAAGCCTACTAAATGACTCCAAGCATTTTCTTTCCTGATTCTTGTGACTACTTGCATTTATATAATTGTGTGTGTGTGTGTGTGTGTGTGTGTGAATATTTGTCTTTGGTGTGTTTCCACCAAAACTTTAAGCCCCTTGAAGTCAAGATGCATAGTTCTATTGATCACAATTTTGTTTCCAGGGTTCTGAGCAAGGCCTAGCACTTTTGGGATCCATTCAATGTTTGTGGAATGGATAAACTAAAAAACCAAACCTAAATTCCTGTCACTCCCTGAATAATACATGCTGTTGTTCCACACTCCTGTGCTCCTATATTTTCCATATAGGCTCAGGTTCTCTGCATGGAAGGCTTTAGCTCAGGTGTTATGACAATAAAGAGTCTTCTCTGCCACCCTTCCCAGACTTCCAAGTCCCTCTTAGGAAAACACATTCCCTCAGTGTGACCCTGATCACCCTGCACATTTTCCCATAATGGAAAACCATTCTACTTCATTATAAATTATGTTTCTATGACCTGGTCTCATGGTGACTTCTTAAAACATAGTAATATGATTTGATACCAGCAACAACCAGCAAAGTGCATGAAATACAGCAAGCATTTAATAAATATTTCTTAAAGAGGTAAATAAAGTGAACAATAAATAATGCTTTCATCACTGAAAAGGACAAAGAGAATCCCTTATTTTATAAATGAAAAACTAGGAATCTGAAATATTAGCATTTATATTCCAAATTGACTAGAATGTGAATTATTTATTTTACACATTATTATATACTGTGCTAAATATTAAGAATATAATGATTAGTGAATTAATTAATTAATGGTGAGATACTGTAGTTTAAAATCTCATAATTAATTAGTGATAGTGCTAGTTGAAAAAAATAAGATAGTCAAATGCCAGATTCATCTGCTCCATCTCCCTGTGTGCCCCATTAGAGAGGGCTGACTGCCCTCTTGTAGATGTTCTCAAAAGGAAAGAGAAGCATCTAGGCATTTCCAACCCAATAAATAATCCCGCGTTGACTCTGTTTCCTCCTTTTTTCTCTATTCTAAGTTCAATCTTTCTCTCTTTAAAGACTGGCATAATCCAAACTCTCTGAAGATTCAGGGAAATCCAAATCAAATAGCCAACCATGAGGATGGAACAGCTACAGCTGTGGTTCTTGGGAAGCAAACCAGGTCAGTGAATATTGATAGGGAGCTGGCATAGAAGCCCTGTGTTCCCTCGTCCATTTATAAAATACCCTCACATCTCTCAAAATGATCTCTAGCATCCTGCACTAAACCTGGTTAAATGAATCGTAGCAGTACTTCACCACAAGCACTTCCCAACAAGATTATTTTGCATCCATTAGTCGTCTTTCAAGGACGTTTCAATGAATTGGTGAAACAGTATAATAATGTTAGGCGATGAATTTGGGGAGAAAATTGTATCTACCACATGATCTCAATTTCGAGATAGATAAGAAGAAAAAAATTGAAGGACAAAATCAAAAGGTTGAAAGGTTTTCAAGAGTGGTAATTCCCTAGTGATTCAAACTTCCTTCCATCTATTTTTCTCTATTTTCCAAATTTCTTCCAATGAATAGCTCTTATAAGCAGACTCAAGTAGTGTTGTAATGTTTAATCCCCATCGACTCTCACAAAAGGATGTGTAATTAGTCATTTGTACATCAGTATGCTTTTATTTTATTACTTTGCCCCCTTCAGAGGCATTTTCCCTCAGGCTCCCTTTCTCATTGTGAAATAAATGGCTTTGTCTCCAGTTAAAGGACTTCCAAAAATAAGAGGAGAGGGAAGGATACTGTGGGACAAATTAGTGTAGGGAAAAGAGCATGAGACTTTTGCAATCAGCAAGATTCGGGTTGAGTCCCAGGTTGCCACTTACTGGAAGTTGATCTTCCCCAAGTTCACTGAGCTCTCTGAGACCCAAAGTGTTGATTTACAAACTGTTACTGCTAATGAGAAGAAGAAATGGGCAAAAGGAACAGGAATAGATGCAGTATGTGGAAGTATGGACTGGGTTAGTTAGGTAAAATGTGAGGAGAAAGGAGGAATGGCCTGGACTCCAGGTGAGTAAGCAATTTCCAAAGTTTTATTTTACATCTGTTATGTCCTGTGCTGTGCTCTGCTTTGGCTATACACTGAACTGCGCTGAACTGGACTTAAGTGACAAGCTGCATAAGAAGTGGGGGAAGTGAGCTTAGCTTGAAGCAGGGAAATCAATGCTCAAATGCTTACAGGTGCCAGGTTATACCAATTGTGACCTAGATTAGGACTCAGATAGGTCAATCTTTCTTCTAAATGTGTATTACTAAGGGGCTTTTAAGGACTTCAGATGCCTGGAATCTTTCCAAAATCAGGGAAGATGAGGAGGTGAGATTCAAGCATTCATCATTTTTTTAAATTAATTAATTTATTTATTTTTGAGACAGAGTCTCAAGTTGTCACCCAGGTAGAGTGCCATGACACCACAGCTCACAGAAACCTCCAACTCCTGGGCTCAAGCGATTCTCCTGCCTCAGCCTCCCAAGTAGCTGGGACTACAGGTACCCACCACAATGCCCGGCTATTTTTTGGTTGTAGCCGTCATTGTTGTTTGGCATGGCCGGGCTGGATTTGAACCCACCAGTTCAGGTGTATGCGACTGGCACCTAAGCCACTTGAGCCACAGGCACCAAGCTCATTCATCATCTTTTAAAAAAGAAGTTTTCAGGTGATTCTAAAGTCAGACAGCTTTGAGAAGCATAGAGATAAGGTTTATTTCTCTCCTATTTTTCTAGGAGTGGGTGGTTTCCATCTAGCTTTCATTTCCCCATGATATAGGCAAGTCTACAGCAAGAAATTCCTCAAGCAGATGAAGTTCATGGTGTGGGCTCAATGGCAACCTGTCTCTCAGAGAGGCAATAGGGAGGGGTGGAGAGGAGGATAAATTGCTACTCATTCATCTCATGCCAGTTGTTGTCAGATTGGTTGTCCACCCAGGGCTGGACACTTTCATGCTTCTAAAAAGAAATAAGAATTCAAGATTCTGTATGACATCTCTCAATTTTTAAATGTTGGTTCAGCATTTAGTAACATTGTAGGGGCCAAGTGAACCATATCTGTAAACCAAGCCAACCTTCCAGCCCCTGGGTTGTGACTAGCATAAACATCTATGGCAGGACCCTTGAAAGGACTGTAGGAACGGGCTATTTCAATAAAATACGCTTGCTATGAAACAGAGTCTGCCTGCAGACTGCTGAGGAGGTGGCTCTGGCCTTTGTACAAAAGCAACAGCCTCTACACTGATGTTGGAAGTGTTTGGTTCTTAAATAAGCCTGCTCGCCTGGTTTGGGTTCGTGCCCAGAGACCTAAGCCAATCCCTGCAGGGGCCATCATGATAATTCGTAACACACTGGAGGTAACATATGTAAAGCGCATATCACAGCAGCTGGACACAGAAGACGTGTAGTAAATGTTTACTTCCCCTCCACCTCCTGCTTTCCTGCCTTCCCTCCTCTCTCCCTCTCCCTCCTTCCCTTTGCCTTGAAATCTAAACATTCGATAAGTCACCTTCTCCAGGGTAGCATGGTCAGTGCAATTGATGACTGTGCTGTGGTCATCATCTTCAGAGTTTTTGAATATGTGATTGACATACATGTTGAGCTTCCACCTGTCCTCTCCTCTACCCCAAGATCAGGAGTGATTCTCACAAATTTCTAGAAAGATATATGTGAAATATCTAGAAAGAAGGGCAGTCTGCTAATATCTATAGAAATGTAAAGTACACGTTCTCTTGGAGCTGAGAATTGATTTATCCTATAGATGGGCTTATCCATTTTCTCAAAGACATGGATTTGGAAGACTTGGTGCAGCCTTTTTTGTGATCTCGAAAGTTGAGAGTATCTAAATATTTATGAAAAGGGAGTACATATTTATAAAACAGGATCCTCAAGAGCAGAAGCGCTCAGTCGGGGGATGCTCCAGGGCACATTGGCAATGTTTAGAGATATTCCTGGTTTTCACAACTGAGGAAGTGAGACTGGCATGTCATGGGTAGAGGCTGGGGTGCTGCTAAGCATCTCAAGGTGCACAGGACAGCCCCTCCAAACAAGAGTGTTTGGCCCTAAATGTCCATAACACCAAGTTGGAAAAACTGGCTCTGCAGGTACCAATGACAAAGAGGGAAACCCTGCATCTGCGAATTAGGAGAGATCCTGAGGGCATATTGTTAAGACAAGTCATGGGCCATCAATTCCCATTTGTGCAACTGGGAATTGCATGCATGCAATATACACACACACACACATACACTAGGATGTTATATATATGCATATATGCTTATATATTCTGAGAATATTTCTGGGCAAATGCATTTTGAAATTTCTTAGAATAGGCCAGGCATGGTGGCTAATGCCTGTAATCCTAGCACTCTGGGAGGCCAAGGCAGGTGGATTGCTTGAGCTCACAAGTTTGAGACCAGCCTGACCAAGAGCTAGACCCTGTCTCTATTAAAAATAGAAAAATTAGCCAGGCATTGTGGCATACATCTGTAGTCCCAGCTACCTGGGAGGCTGAGGCAAGAGTATCTCCTGAGTCCAAGATTTTGAGGTTGCTGTGAGCTATGATGATGTCATGGCACTCTACCCAGGTGACAGAGGGAGACTGTCTCAAAAATAAAAAACAAAAACACTAGAAATGGTTGATTCTGCAGACGAGTTTGAAGACGGATGATCCACCACAAGTGGTCCATTTTAGTCTGAAGACTTTTGTACTGTTTGATGTTTTTAGTCAATCAATATATTTCATTTTAGTTAAAAGTTGAGGTTATGCCTATCATTGCTCTTGAGTGAAGTGGGCCAAGGTGAAGTGGGAGGGTGGCCAGTGTCTCCACCTTTCCCTCAACTTAGGACACCTATGCTTTTCTCTGATCAAGGTGGTCTCTCAGGAAAAACTCAGCTACCAGTAATTCTTACTTTAATAAAAATTTAATTGAAAGGGAAACTCTGCCAGGAAGATTTATGTTTTAAATTTTGCTTTTCAAATTCTGTTAAGTAATAAAAGATTGTGTTGAATGTAGTCAGATTTTAAATATGGAGCATTCTGGAGTCAGGAAGACATTTTTTGAGCTGCTAAAATAATGACACCTATGAAGGCATCTTCTGTTTTAACTTTTTTCCTTAAATAAATTTTATTATAGATATTTAAGGCATAGAATATGATTTATGGGATATAGGTAGATAGTAAAAATGTTACTATAGACAAGCAAATAAACATTATCCATTATCTCGCCCATTTACCATTTGCTTATTTTTGTGTCGAAAATAGCGAAATTCTACTCATTTTGCATGAATCCCTAAGAGAGGGAAATTGTATTATCAGCAGTCTTCATATACAAGCGTTAGATCTCTAGAACGTTTACCCTACCTATCTTCTTTCGATCATCCCAGCAGTTTCTCCCCACTTTCTCCCCACTTCCCTGCCTCTGGTAAACACTGTTTTGTTCTCTCTGTGTATTTGATTTTTGTTTAATATTCCACATATAAGTGAAATCATGCAATATTTTTCATTCGGTGTCTGGCCTATTTTACTCATAATGTTGTCTGAGTGCATCCATGTCATGACAAATAGCAAAATCGCCTTCCATCTCCTTCCACTCATCCATCCATGAACGCTTAGGTTGTTTCCGTATCTTAGCTGTTGTGAATAATGCCGCAGTGAGCATGGGAGTGCGGGTATCTTTACAAGGTGGTGACTTCATTTTCTTTGGGTAGATGCCCATAAAAGAGATTGCGAGGTCATATGGTAATTCCATTTTCAATTTTTTTAGAAAACTACATACCTTTTTCCATCCTGGTTGTACCAAGTTACACCCCCACCAATAGGGTACAAGAGTTGCCTTTTCTCCACACCTTCACTGATGTTTATTATCTTTTGACTTTTTGATAACAGCCATCCCAACAGGTGTGAGGTAGTGTCTTACAGTGGTTTGATTTACAGTTCCCTTCCTTCGTGCTCTAGAGTTGAACCTTTGAGCAATTTATTTTGAGGACTGTACCTCATTACCCACATGTTAAAGAAGACACAAAATTTTACAGTAATTTATAACACATTCCACCAGTGGGTACTCTGGGCTCTAGGGAAGCAAGGAGAATTTGGCTCAACCTTTAGAGTCTCCTTTTGTTTCCAAAACTTTCCAATCAACCCTAAAGTTAAGAACTCTATCCCTATTGCCATAAATCAATTGTGACGTTTTCTAGTTAACTGATAGTCATTTCATGTGATAAGAAACAGTAAAGGATTAAAGTCCTGTTCTAATTGGAAAAGAAAAGTTACCTAGCATCTTTAAGCTCTATTAATAAAGGAGAAAGAAAGTCTGAGACTAGTGCAGTTATGTAATTAAAAGAAAGTCCCGAAGGATAGAGGTGGGGCATGAGAAATAGTGTCAGACATATTTTAATTTACTTATTTATAACACTGACTATAAGCAGCTATATGATTCTATTAGCATTTATGTTCTACATATTTAAAATTTTTAGGCCCCAAATGCTTTTTTTCAAACAGGCCACTTCCTTACTATGTAAAATAGTCTTTTAAGGACTATTGGCCTGTTGGTTAATATCAGCCCTTTCAATCAAGCTTCCAATTTTAGCCTGGCTCCTTCCCTTGAATCACTTTTCACTAGTTGTGTATTAAATATACAGCCAATACCATATAGTTATGATCTCCATCTGCAGAGTCTGGTATTTTTCAATGGCCCCAGCAAGATTTCCTTTGGGTACTTTGAACAGACACAAAATAGGCAATCGACTATCCCGAAGCAATTATAAAGCTGGGTTGTTCAATTTTGTGTGGTGAGAATTCATTTGCCTTACTCCTCACCTAACATCACTGCGTATAAATGCCATAAAAACTATAGGCTCAGGCTCAATCCTGGCATCACACATCAGAACATTACATCTTATCAAAAACATTTCTCAGGTGAAATAAGCTGCATATAGTTGCAGAAATGCTTCAGCCATAAATGTGATTGTCATAAAGGAATCACATTAGCAAAAGGTCTACCATTCAGTGAGTCAAAAAAACCATCTGACATGCTCTCCGAAAAGAAATTCACAGTTTCTGCTGCTAAATCCCAGAATTAAAATACTCTTCAGCGAGCCAAATGCTATGGGTAACATAACTATAAAGTCTCACCTCATGTGACCAGTACAATTGCCTCCTAACTGTTCTCCTTTCATGGAGAATCGCAAACCTTTCCAAAGCAGCCCTGACACTTCTGCCAGGATGATCGGTAAACGAAGGTCTCGTCTGGTCTCCCGCCAGCTTAAAAACATAACCCTCTCCTGTATGCTCAGGGTAAAGTCTTCACAGATCTTCCTCAGAGAACAAAAGAAGACTTCTCATGAACTTGCACCAGCCTGTTTTTCTAGCCCCCCTCCCCTGTAATACTTCAACTTTTACCTTACACCCACCAATATCTAAGCTATTGCAGTTTCCTAGGAAGTCCTATTCCTTGGTGCTCAGAGCCAGGAATTAGGGTCAAGAGAGTGAGGAATTTGCCTAAGTTATAACATTTACAAGGATGTCAAGAGTCGGCACCCGTAGATCAGTGGGTAGGGCACAACCACACACACCCAAGCTGGCGGGTTCAAGCCCATCCTGGGCCTGCTAAACAATGACAACTGCAACCAAAAAATAGCCGGGCATTGTGGTAGGTGCCTATAGTCCCAGCTACTTGGGAGGCTGAGGAAATAGAATCACTTGAGCCCAAGAGTTGGAGGTTGCTGTGAGGTGTGTCACCACTGGCACTCTGCCAAGGGTGACAAAGTAAGACTCTGTCTCAAAAAAATAAATACATAAATATAAATAAATAAATAATAATAAAAGGATGTCAAATAAAGCAATGACAAAAATAATGTTTTAACACAATATTTTAAAAATCAAAAGTAAGCAACATTCTGTGATGAGGAAAATATTATAAAATATAATATTGTAAGCATCAAAAATATTACTTGTCTCCTGGTAGTTATTCATCCTGCTTTGCACGTCTGCTCAGTATGTGTTAACTTTGTTAATCTTACATGTCCTTCAAGGAAGACCTCTTGAAGTAAGTGTTCTCTGATTCTTCTTTTGCCAGAAAGAATTGGGGGTTCCTCCCAAACTACCGTGGTACGTTATACCTGCTTCTATTTTTGCGTGTATCACCCTGCATTTGATTGCTTATTTCTCCACAAGTTTGCATTAGAACATGTGTCTTTATAGAGACACTATGAGTGTCGACCCAACATCTCTTATGCAGATTCTGGTAAGGAGAATTTGAAAAATGTTCTATGATTAAGTTATTATTACATGGCAAATGTAAGGGCGGTCTCAACCACTTGATTGGTTACATTATAAAACAAAGGTAGGGGGATTGCAGAAGTGTAATTAAGGCATTATCCTGGATGTGCCTGACTTCATCAAAGCCCTCACTGGTGGGTTTAGGTTTTCCCTGAGGTCAGAGACTCTTCTGCTGGCTTTGAGGCTCAAGTTACCATGAGTTCTACAGCTATAAGGAAATGAGTTCTTCAAAAAAATTGGAGGTAACTTGGAAGAGAAGTTCAGTCCTCAGATGAGAAAACAGCCCCAGTCAACATGTTGGTTGAAACTTTTGTTGGATCCCCAGTAAAGGACCAAGTTGCTCTGAGCTCTTAACTGATGCTCAGAAAAGTGACCCATAGAAATGGTTTAAGTTGCTAAGTTTGTACATGATTTCTTATGAAAAAGTAGAGAATATTATAGTCACCCTTTATATCAATTCCCTATGTACAATTTGTCATAAAAACTTTGATCTGTTATACCACACTTAGATTCATCTTTGTGAAGAAGGGCTATGATTGCATTATTTCTTGCTTACAGAACTTCATTCAATAGCTCTTAATTTCCCACAAAACAATTTGAAAAAAAAGAATTCTGTATTCTCAGCGATCTTCTTCAAGTCTGCCTTTCAAAACCTACTTCTCACTACTCTAAAAATTTACTCCATTAGTCCAGTACAAAGAACCAGTCCCCCTTTTTATACATGGCCTGGGCAAGTCTTGCCTTATACCTGCATTATATCTACCAATTATAGCCTTAAAATTGATATTTTAAGGGAAAATGTATGTATTATTCAGCTGTTAATGGGGAAAAGTACCTATTATTCAGCTGTCAATGCTAATTCTCACCTTCTTCAATTATTATTATTGAATGTGTACTTTATCACCTTAAAGGTAACATAAGAGCTTCAAGTTAAGTTGGACAAAATAAAAATATTTTGACCCATATTTTCCCCTGTACAGTTGAGTAAAAACAACAAAGAACATAAAAATAAAGTAATACTTGCTCTCTATAATGAAAGCAGAACATATCCACCTGTCAATTAACAAAATGTAAATAATAATTGCTAAATATTCTGAAATATGTCCAAATAGGGGGAGATTTTAAGAACAGATAAATGCCATTCCAGAACTTGGAAAGCTAGAATAATTCCCAATAGTTGGATGACTTATTCTGAGGGATGAATTGATCCGACTTCTTATTAGGTGTATGACAGCACTATAAGAGTCTTGATGAGCTTCTTGTGAAACCATGGGCACACAAAATAGAAGGGGCCAAATGAAAATAAGAGGATTACATTAGTTGGGTTTGATATACATATAAATACATATAGTGAGGGTGCTAGAAAGGAAAAAAAAAACTATATCAAAATTTGTAATAGTTAATATATATTGATAACAAAAGAAAGTGACCCTGAGTGCCTCTTGTAATTGCATGAGTCAAACATGACATGAGTATTATAATTTAACACAATTTTGCTCCTATCTTAAAATGTGTGTACATGTTTTGACACCCTCTGTGTGATAGAATTGTAATATTCAAGTCACATTTAACTTCTGAAATCCCAGGAGGAGCTCAGATGTGACTTGTATTTTTCTTTGTTGTCAGTATACATTGAGTTATACAATTTTAATGCCTTTTTTCCTTTCTTAAAATGTCTATACTTTTCTGGCATCTTTTGTGTTCATGTGTATTCACAGTCAGGAATTGTTTAACAATGGAATATGTTCTGAGAAATGCATCACTGGGTGATTTGTAGTTGTGTGAACATTGTAGAGGGCACACAGCATGGCCTACTACACACCTAGGCTGTGTGGTATCATCCTTTGTTTCTAGGCTATACACTTCTACAGCACTTTACTGTACTGAATGCTGTAGGCGATTGTAACACAATAGTCCTTATTTGTGTGACTAAATATATGTAATAAGTGTATCTGAACACAGAACAGGTGTAGTAAAAATTGTACATAATAGGTAAAATATGGTACAGTGATATAGGCCTCTTATGAATAAGACTTGAAGAAGTGGAAGTTGCTCTGGTTGAGTCAGTGAGTGAACATGAAGTCCTGGGACGTTACTGTGCACACCTGCAGACTTTGTAAATGCTACACACTTGGGTTACATTAAATTTGTGTAAAATTTTATTTCAAAGAATAACTTTTTGTTTCATTCATCTTTTTTTTGGTTTCCATTTCATTTAGTTCTTCTCTGAGCTTTGTTATTTCTTTCCCTCTGCTGGCTTTGAATTTGAATTAGCTTTGTTCCTTTTGTTTGTTTGTTTTCCTAATGTCTTGAGATGTGACATTTGATTGTTAAGCAAATGCCAACATAATTTTCACAAAAAAGTAATGGAAAATGAAGCATAAACAACTTAACTCAAAAAAGTTATAAAATTAACGACATTCTGAAAGAAATCTATGAAGTACAGATGCAAGTGATAACAAGAGAGAGAAAAATAATAAGGCAAAAAGTAAGACAGCAACTCCTAGAAACCAATAGAAAAGAAAACTAAAAACAACTTTAGTTATTAAGATTTAATTAAAAGCAGTAAATATAAAAGTAGGTATTGCTAAAAACACAATCAGGGATATAAAGATGAGCTTCATGAGACTGCACAACATAAAATAATGAAAATAATTTTAAAATAATCACTGAGAAAGTGATAGACCTGAAAGACAGTCAAAATATCTATAAGGAACACATAATTATTTCAGATGAAGTAAAAAGTAAAGATAGAGAAGGAAATATATCAAAAGATAAAATAAAAAACCTTTTCCAAAAGTAAAAGGAGACTTGAATTTGAAGAATAAAAGAGAAGATTATGCCCTATGAAACCCTTGTATTTATCGTCATCAAAACAAAGAATAAATGATAAACTGTAAACAATAAAGAGGTTACCTAAAAAAAAAAAATTCCATTTATGTATGAAAGGGGCTGGCATCAGACATTTTTTATTAAGTTTAAAACCATATTGTGAAATATGAATAGCAATATTATATAGTCTTCAGAATAAGAAAATGTACCTCAAAAGTTTTTATACAGAGAGTGTTTATAAGCTTTTAGTGGAAAAGTTGATGTGTACTTTTCCATAAACCAATTAAAAACAACTAGGCTTGAAGTTAGAGATGGATATAATAAATACATGAGAAATCTAGTATATAATTGAAAATAAAAGGGCTGGTCATGGTGGCTCATGTCTATAATCATAGTCCTTTGGGATGGATTGCCTGAGATCAGGAGTTTAAGGCTGGCCTGACCTAGAGAAATACTTCGTTTCTACAAAAAAAAAAAAAAAAAAAGGAAAGAAAAAGAAAAAAGAAAAATTAGTTAGACATGGTGTCTTTGTAGTTTTATCTACTTAAGGGGCAGCGGCAGAAAGATTGCTTGAGTCCAGGATTTTGAGGTTGCAGTGAGCTATGATGAAGACACTACACTCTAGCCGAGGTGACAGAGTATGACCCTGTCTCAAAAAAAAAAAAAATTTTTTTTTTAAAGATCTGGGAATTATAGGATATAATATAAATGCTATTTATATTGCAAGGTAGAATTATTATAAAACTAATAAACCCCAAGGTGAAAAAGAGAAATTTTGTGTGCTGTTCTCTTCCTTTGCTTTAATAACTGAAAATTAATTCAATACATAAATCAATTGGTGAAAGTTTTAAAGATTGAAGGGTGTGAAGTAATCAAAAGAAAAATATAATGAAACCAAACTTGAAGTTGGTGTTCAGAAAGTAGACATAGTAGGCAGGAACTGGAAATTAACTATTACCTCATTTTTTATAAGAAATCAATACATGGTATCTAAAGTTGACTGATACAAAAAAAGAGATTTAGATCCTATAAAAAACTTACAGGAAATTAAGAGAAATACTAAATTGAGCCCACAAACTTATTAAACGATCAGAAGGAAAATGTGCAAACATATTCAATTATAGAAATGTTGATTTCAGAGTCATAACTTTAAGTGAATAAAAGAAAGTATGATTAAAGTGTTCCCATTTCATCCTTGTAGATGATATTACAGTAAGTTTTTGTAAAAACATATTTTTTATAAGATTATCCTTATTTTCTACAATTTTAATTAAAGTAGATTCCCAGATGTGGAACTGTACCAAAGATATCAGTCACCATGCTTATAGACTTTTTTACACTTTTTCCCATGGGCTAATGAAATCTCTCTGTAGTCAGAGACATTCTAGTACTTTGGCACACTTGCTATTATCTACCCTTTAAAATATACAGATTTATTCATATATCATAGGTGACTATTATACACCCAATATATGAACATGTGAAGTGAGCGGTAATCAATGGAGGGCGCTCTAACTAGACAGCAATGACATGAGGGTAAGGGGGAGAGGCTTATGCTAGAGCTGTTCAGTTTGTCATATCTCTGTTTAATGTACTCTTAGTGGTATATGAAGATTTTCTGAGAAATTCTAAGTTTCCCCCCTTCCTTAAGTATTCTTAACTATAAATCTCCTTGAGAATAGAAAAGGCACTATATAGATTTTCTTATTTCCACCTCCTCTGATAAAAGCTACTTTTCATCCACTTTAGAAAAAGAAAAAAAGAAAGAAAGAAAGAAAAGAAATAGTTCTCACTAATCTAGATTCTGCCTCCGGTGAGGGCCCTGGGGTGTATAAACTTTTATGACACCAAACAAAGGGAAAATATTGGTGGAAATGCTGAAAAACAGAATGATTCGAATGATTACATGACAAATCTTTTTTGAAAGTCAGGTGGTTTCCAAATCTTTGCTTTCAGCCAAATTGAGGAGTACCTAATCAAGTGTTGTCAGCTAATAGATTAAAAATAATTTATGATGCTAGATGACTGTGTGAATTTGGGCATCCATCTCTGAAGAAGATCAAAGAATTGAGTGGCATTGCTCTTCCTGCTCAATCCACTTATTTATGTGAATATGATTTCTCAGGCTCATATCCATAAAAACCAAAAATAGGAGCAGAACTCAGGCAGCACGTAAGTGATTCTAGTAACAAGTAATATTCATCCACAGATATGTGAGCCAATGAATGAAAAAAAAGGACATCTACCTCATTAGATGATGAATATCCAATAAAATATTACTGTTATGCTTAATAATTGTTCATCACATTCAAAGAATATTACGGTGCTTTGTCAATGGTATACTTATGCCAATTACAATAACTCAGTGTGGAAGATATTTTCAACATTTAACAGTCTTATGGTTACAGGAAACATTTAAAAATTTAAACCTCAATTTATATACATGGTTTATTATAGAAAAGTCTGTTAAGGTAATCAATAAATCCTTCCAAGCATAGGATATATGATGTTAGGATAACAATTTTTAGAGAAAGTAGAATAAAAATACTAGTTTGAAGAGTAAAATTAATATTCTTATATTTAAAGCTGTTCATGTATTTTAAATGAACAGTGTTGAGTATTTAATCATATGATATTTACATTGTATTGGAAAAATTGAAAGCATAATCTAACAGTTTCATGTTTAAATGTCAATATTTACACTATGCAGAAAATGGCATATTTGAAACAGTTTAAATATATGATGAAAAATTTCAGCTGCCAACTGAAAAATGTAAAAGTGTGTGTATCGTTTCCCTAAACTATTTTGGATATATTCAAATAAAGACATTTCAAGGATACTCTACAAGCTACATTTATTAAGCTTGATGCTTTATCATAATTATTATTAGCAGGTGGTACACACAACAGCTAACCTCACCTCACCTCTGAGGCCTTCTCTGTACCTGTGCCACAACCCATAATAGTATCACCCCAAACTTACCCCCTTGGAGGCTCTGAAATCATCCCTAAGAAGGACCAAGACAGATGAGTTAAATGGCACATCTCTAACAAATTTAACTGATGCAGTTTTAATGTTTTCCATTGACACTTGTTCCTTTAGTACAAAGGATAGCCAAGGGGAGCTCAAGCCAATTGCCAAGCCAAGGATCTCCAGATGATCTAACGACCGGAAATCCTGTCACTCCTGCACACCACAGCTGCCACTGCATGAGACTTCACTACAGCTTCTCAGCCTCCCAGAGGACTCTGCGCCCTGCAGGGAGCAACAACAAGATTTTATCTTCCTGTCTTCTTTCAAACATCTAGTATGTTTTTCTTTTTACCAAGTAAGATGTTCCAGATGTGATTAAAACATTCTTTTCTTTCAAAAATTCTCCCGTGAGGACTTCTGGTTTTCCATGTCCGCAGGTTATTTACAATTTTAGCACAGGGATATTTTATCCATTCAGGAATCAAATAATGGATAGAATGGAAATGACATTAATTTGAAAATACACATTAAAAATAAAGAAAGAAAATATGCATTGACCAGGTAATATGGAAGAGTGGGGTAAGCCTAGGCACACCAGGTTGTGCCCCAAGTTTGTCCCTCAAGATAAAGCTCTACTAGAGCGCTTGCTTACAAATTGATCTATTGGAAATTTAAAGATTTTATTCTCTCTAAGGAAAGAAGGAAAGAATATATTTCCTTTATAAGATGGAAATGCATCGAGAGTTTCTCAAAATTGAATACACAGTTCACCAGGGCACAACTCCCTGGCTCCTAGGATGCCTCACAGCCACTTCAGGTTGCAAGAAAATTATCTGTAGTGCAACATACCAGATTTTGATTGCTCTGCTTCCTTTCCACCTCTCCAAAATGCAGTCATTAAAAATGTAATTAAACCAGGTAATCCAGTATGAAATTATAGTGATTTTTACTGCTAAATTGAAAAGACACTTAAAGAAAAATAACGTTACTGATTTCCACCTCACACACACATCTAGAATTTGAACTCTCTACTCTTACAATATACAAAATGTCACTCACACTTGCACAAAAGTTGGGGACGCATAAAACATATCCATCTGTGTTCAAAATATTGGAGATTCAAGATGAATGAAAAACAATCTCTCTGTTCTAAGAGCTCCCAGTATATATAGGGAGGTAAACTTATGAGTTATAAATCTATAATAGTGAATTTATAACTGCAAATTATAAAAAGTAAATTTATACATTTTATACATTACATATGTTAGTGAAGGGAATAATAATCAGCCCCTACTATTGATTCTGTTCTTTCTATACAGTAGTGACTGTGTCAAGCATGTGACTTATTATTTTTCTTCTCCCACCAACACCCCAAAGTAAATCTTACTATCTACCAAAACTAAAGTTGAGGAAGAAAATGTGTGGTTCTTTTTAATCTATCAAGTATGTGCTTATAGCATAAGAGATAACAAAGGAGTGTAAAAGGCTTAGTGGAGTTGTTAACTGGTTCTCTGTGTTTAATAAATGGAAGACAGGAATGCCCGTAACACAATCATAAGTCAGTCAAAGGTGGGGCATGAGAGACACAGGGGATTGGGAGGCAAGGCATTCTAGAAAAGAGGATGCCCAATTTTATGTGGAAAACCACACAGATGGTAAGAAGTAAGGTATGAAATAGAATGGAAATGACATTAATTTGAAAATACACATTAAATTCCCTTGTGAATTCCATGAAAACAGTTGTTCTTCTGCCTTTTTTATTGTACTTGTTGCTTAGCAGGATTTTCCTCTTCTGCTTACTGAAAAGAATTCTAAAATGTTTCCAGGGCTTAGTCTCCTTGTTCATTCTTCCAGACTCTCACAAGGGATCCCTTTCATTCCTGTGGCTTTAAATGCTACCTTTATATAGATAACTCTCCAATTCCTATTATCAAGAATAGCACCCCCACTAAGCTTAAGACCCCTCTACCCAACTCTATACTTTTTTTCCCTTCATTTGCATATCTCAGAATCGCCCCCAAATTTGCCTGCTCACATAAGAACACTTACTAAAATCTGGGTTTTCCCCATTTATTTGCCATCAAAGTTTCTGCCACTTACTGGTTTCTGATGCCATTATGGCTTTTTTTCTCTACCTAACTCAAGTCCATTAATATGTCTTACTGACTTCACTTCCCAAAATATATTTTGACTCTGTCCCACTTTTTATTGGCATCATCATTGGTTGACCTGTACCAATTGACCTGACCTTTCACTTGTAGTGAAAGCTGATTTGGGGGTTTGTGTTTGGGATGCTTTGAATGTGTTCTCTAAAAATCATGTGTTAGAGATTTAATCCCCAATGAAACAGTAACAAAAAATGGAAACTTGCAGAGGTGATTAGACCACGAAGGCAGAGATGTGTTGAGTGGCCTAATTCCATAATCTATGAAGTTGGCTTCTTAATTAAAAGGACACATTATGCATCCTTCTTTTTCTCTATCTCTTGATCTCTTCCTCTCTGTTCCATTCCCACCTCCTTTTTGTCTTTATCTCTTTCTTTCTTGCCTTCTCACCTTCTTCATGGAATGGATGATGACACAGCAAGAAGGCCACCTCCAGCTGCTGCCCCTCGGTCTTTGATGTCCTAGCTTCCAAAACCATGACCCAAAAAATTACTGTTTATTATAAATTACCCAATCTTCATTTGCATTCCCACCAGCAATGTAAAAGTCTTCCCTTCCCTCCACATCCATGCCAGGATCTACTGTTTTGAGATTTTTGTGATGTGGGCCATTCTCACTGGGGTTAGATGATATCTCAGGATTGTTTTGATTTGCATTTTTCTAATAATTAGAGATGATGAGCATGTTTTCATATGTTAGCCATTCATCTGTCTTCTTTAGAGAAGGTTCTATTCATCTCTCTTCCCAGTTAAATAAGAGATTGTTGGCTTTTTTCATATTGATTAATTTGAGTTCTCTGTATCCTTTCCTATTGTGTAGGTTGTCTATTTGCTTTGGTTGTCATCTCCTTAGCTATACAGAAGCTTTTCAGTTTAATTAAGTCCCATTTGTTTATTTTTGTTGTTGTTGCAATTGCCATGGAATAAAGACACTTGCAGCAGACTGTTTATCGCAGCTCAATTTACAATCGCCAAAATGTGGAAACAACCTAAATGCTCACCCACCCAGGAATCGATTAACAAGCTGTGGTGTATGTATACCATGGAATACTATTCACCCATTAAAAAGATGGAGACTTTACATCTTTTGTATTAACCTGAATGGAAGTGGAACACATTCTTCTTAGTAAAGCATCACAAGAAAGGAGAAGCAAGAATCCAATGTACTGAATTCTGATATGAGGATAATTTATGACCTAATACACAGTGGGGGGTAGGTGAAGGAGAGAGCAGAGAGGGGGAAGGAGAGGAGGAAGGGTGGGGGTCACGTGTGTGACACAGCTTTGGGGGGTGGGAGATAATTATAAGAGAGACTTTACCTAACAAATGCGATCAGTACAACCTTGTTCTTTGTACCCTCAATGAATCCCCCAAAATAAAAATAAATAAATAACCCAGTCTGTGGTATTATGACAGTACAAAATGAAATAAGACAGGAAATTAATAACAGAACTGGGGTGATGCTATAAGAAATACTGCTGAACTAAGGCAGAAGCTAGAGTTTGTGTTGGTCTGAATGGTGCATTAAGGGCAATTCTGATGAGGTCTCAGGAAGAGAGAAGAAATGTAAGCAAAGAATGAAACTTCCTAGAGACAAGGCAAGAAGTCATGATCAGATTGTAGGTAGAAGCAGGGACAGTATAAGCAATTCTGAAGAAGTCTTAGATGGAAATAAGGAGCATCTTATTGGAAACCTGGGGAAAGTTCATCCTTATTACACAATTACAAAGAACTTGGCAGAATTGTGTCCATGTTCTTTGGCTATATACAAGGCAGAATTTAAAAGCAATAAACTAGGATGCATAGTATGTGGCAGAAGAAATTTCTAAACAACCATTGGAGGGGCTTCATGGCTTTCCTTAACTATATACAGTATAAGAGAGAAAGAAACACAGAATTTATAATTAATGGGGAATCAGAATGTGAAGATTTGGAAAATTTAAAGACCGGCCATGTAAAGAAAACAAACAAACCAAAAGAATGTGCAGGGATTGCTCCACAGAATACCACTGATAAAGGGTTCGTGGAGCTAGAAGGAGGTCAGATAGTCGGGACAATGGAAAATGGCCCCAAAGACTTTTCAGAGGTCTTGCAGGCTGCCCCTCCTATCACAGGTTCAGAGGTATCCCAGGGCAGAATGGTTTTTAGGGCATGGCCTGGGGTGGTTTTCATAGACTTCCTTCCCAGGGCCACATAGGGACTCTGCTGCCCACATTCAAGTAAGACACTCCTTGGCTAACCCAATTGTGGCTTAAGTAATCCTAAATGCAGTTCATGCCACTATCCTAGAAAATGGTAAGCCCTGGCAGCACCCACCTGGTACTAATTTTAAGGGTTCACAGAGTACACAATTTGTGGAAGCCTACACCTAGATTCCAAAGGACATATCAGGCAGACTTTGGGCTCAGACTGAAGTTTGCCACAGGGACAGAGCTACCACAAAGAGTTCCCACAGGGTTAATGACCAGTGGAGCCATGAGAAGGGAGGGTACCCTGAAACCTCAGAATTACAGAGCTACCTGTTTGCAACATGGCCTGAGAGAGGTGTGGGCATGTGACCTGCTGCCGTCTGTGGGAGCTACTATCTGGGCTGGGCACAGCAAAGTCATAGGGCAGAGATGCCTGAGACCGTGGTGGCCCAACCGTTATCTCAGTGTCCCACAAATGTGGATCATAGAGTCAAGGAAGTTTATTCTAGAGACTTAAGTTGAATCTTGGGTGTGGAGCTGAACTAGGACCTGTTACCCTTTTCTCTTTACTCATATGTCCCCTTTGGGATGGGAATGTTCATCTTATGCCTGACCAGCAATGTAATTGCAAGTAGATAACTTGTCTAATTTCAGAGACTCACAGCTGGAGGATATTTTGCCTCAGGTTGAATCCTGCCTTGAGTTTCACCTAAATGTGATTTAGATGCGACATTGGATTTTGGACTTTTTGAGCTGGTGTTAGATGGAGTTAAGGCTTTGAGACTATTGGGGTGGAAGGAATGCAATTTGCTTGTGAGAAGAATATAAATTTTAGAGTCTAGGGATGGAATGCTTTAGTTTGAATGTGTTCCTCAAAAAGCATTTGTTAGAGACTTAATCCCCAATGCAACAAGATTAAAGAGGTCAAATTTTTAAGAGATAAATCTCTTTCTCTCGCCCACCCTTTCTCTTCCTCTCTCCCTCTTTCTCTTCTTCTCCCTCTTTCTCTCCTCCTCTCCAATTCTGCCTTGGGATAATGTACCAAGAAGGTCCTTAGAAGATGTCTACCCTTTGATTTTTGACTTCCTGGCCTTTAGAATCGTAAACCAATAATTTTTTGTTTATTAAAAATTACCCAGTTTACAGGGTTCTACAGCACAACATGGACCAACATTGTGCCTTCACTCTTCTCTCCTCCTGAAACCATCCTTAATCTGTCCCTACAACTATAGAAAATGTGCTTTTTTTTAAACCATAATTCTGATCCTCCCACTCTTCTGCTTAAAGCCTACAATGGCTTCCTATGTTATGCAAAATAATGCCAAACGTCTTACTATGACCTGAATCTAAATGATAGGGCTTCTGCCAATTCCTTTAACCTTCCCATGTAAAATCATCCTTATGCTCTGGAGACCTTGGCTTCCTTTCTGTTTCTCTTAGAGGTTACTTATTTTCAGGACATTTACTACTTCTGGGAAATACCTTCGCTCCTGCTTTGTGTGGCCATTCTGTTCCCTATGCTGATCTGTCTTCTCAGAGAAGCCTTCCCCGATTATCTTACCTAAGGCCTTGATGACAATACTCCGGATTGCATCCAGTGCCCTCCTCCACTCAATTTGCAAACACACTTTTTTAAAACCTTTTTTATTTCATATCTCCCTTACTGAAATATAAAATGCATCAGAACTGGGATTGTCTATTTTATTCCTTAAAATATATAGAGAGAGATCTTTTCAGAATGTATGACACATACACATAGCTGATATAAACATTTGCTAAGTAAAGAAATAAAAAACGAATGTTTTCTTGAATGAATGAAGGAGAAAGAGTATATGGGCTTCTCAACCCTAGAAAGCAGTTGAACAAAACTGTCTTGTTGGGTCATTATAAATACAGATAATAATGACTATCTTCCTTACTCACAGGGATAGAGTAAATATTATAAGAAAGTTAAGCCTGGAAAGTTAAAGCCATGGAATAATTGTCTTTGATTTAATTTATGTAGTTTAATTTAGTTAATTTAATTCATACTTAATTGTTATTGTTTTTACTACCTTAATATCTAGTTATTATCCAATAATTCTGATTATTGATAAATAGATGATAAAAATGTGTCCTTTTTGAAAATAATTTGTAAATGTCCTAGTGCAGGTGCATATGTAGCAGTTTTGATGTTGCTGGAAAAACTGAGTCAGCATAAATTTATGGGTTAAAAAAATAAATTAAAAAAAAAAAAAACAGGGTAGTACCTGTGGCTCAGTGGCTAGGGCACCAGCCCCATATACCGAGGGTGGTGGGTTTGAACCTGGCCCCAGCCAAACTGTAACAAAAAAATAGCCGGGCATTGTGGCAGGCACCTGTAGTCCCAGCTACTGGGGAGGCTGAGGCGAGGGACTCGCCAAAGCCCAGGAGTTGGAGGTAGCCGTGAGCTGTGACGCCACATCACTCTACCGGAGGGCAATAAAGTGAGACTTTGTCTCTAAAAAAAAAAAGAAAACAAAAAAAACCAAGCCTGCCATGTTCCACTTCCTGCCTAACACAGACTTAATGTGGAGCTTCAGGAAAATTGTTCGACATCTGTGGGACTCAGTTCCCCCATCTGTAAAATGGAGCCTGCCTTTTAGAAAGGACTCTGAAAAAATAACAGATTAGAGAGCAATCACTAATTGTTGAGAACAAAGTTGGAAATGAGGTGCCATCTGCACGTTAAGGGGTATTCTAATAAAGCACAAAGGTCACTAATTTACCCCTTTCTCCTTCCAGACAGTCAGCCACACGCCTTTGTAGCCCTGTTGCAGAAGTCCCTATTAGAACCTTGCACTGAGCTCACAATAGCCCTGGAGGTTGGAGAGGAGAAATTGTTCATTTATGATAACAGGTGTCCTGAAGGCTAATGATATATTTCAACCTTCTTTACGTGCAGCTCTTCGATAATCCACAGATAACACTTGGCAAACAATCATCAAGATAAAATGTTCTGTCTTTTACTATTTTTTTTTAATCATTAGAGCACAATATTATTGTAACAGCCAGCCAGTGCTCAAGATGCCCTGCTAATGGGCTGGACCGAGGTGACTCTCCAGAGTCTAGTCCCAGGAAGCTTCCTTCTCTCTTGGCCTAATTCATCCTCTACTTCAAACAAGTCACTTTCCTGTGTTCAGACACTCAGGGCCAGTGACCTCTGTGGTCTTACAGAGATGTTAAAAAAACAAGCAAATAAGTGAAAACCCTCAGAGCCTGGCATTCAGGGCTCTCCTCCACATTGCTGGGC
Source organism: Galagoides demidoff (assembly GCA_963574575.1). Lineage (NCBI taxonomy): Eukaryota > Metazoa > Chordata > Mammalia > Primates > Galagidae > Galagoides > Galagoides demidoff. Next base: position 35,968 of record CAUYQV010014140.1, read on the forward strand.
TGGTCATCATACGCTGCCATTCGGATCAGCTGCTGCAGCCAAACTCATCTGAAAACTGGTTTCCGGGGCCTTGCTCCATAGTGTTGCACATGCCAATACTTCTGCACATTTCATTTAGAGGTAAATAAAACCCTTTATTTCAAGTCCTCTATAATGAAGTCTATAATAAATCCCTCTATGATAAAGAGGATTTAGGGATCCTCTTTCTAGAATTCTCCTTAACTAGTCATTCATTCCCTGTGCGTTATTGAGCATCTACCATGTACCAGGCCCTGGGCACAGATCAATAAAGACAGCAAATTTCTGAGATCATGAGACATAAATACTGCTGAAGAGAGATGTTCCACAGTCAGGCAAAAGAACAGCATGATAAACGCTATGAAGAAAAGTAACGGGAGCTGACGGGGGGCAGAGAGTAAGGACTGGAAGAAGAATGTTATATATGGTGGCTGTGCAGAGCTTCTGTGAGTTAAGAATTAAGTGGAAATCTGAATGAAGCAAACAATAATAATAATAATCTGAGTGTATGGGTGGTGAATGTGAGGATGGGGCTTTCAGAAAAAGAAAATGGTAAGGAAAAGAGCCTGTACTGTTTGAGAAAAGTCCTTGGACATTCAGAGGCACTGAGTAACTCAAAGTGAGTGAACCAAGAGCCAAGAGGTAAGGACAGAGGCAGTGACAGAGAGATGTATTTCCTGTAGGTGGGAAGGCATGGATGGGAGCCTTAGAAAGAAGAGAGACATCTTTGGAGTTAGTATTTTCAGCAGTTTCTCTGATTCTTTCTCCTCCACTAAGGGAGACTGATGTGCTGGGCTAGAGGTTCCTTCTCTGCACTTCCCTCTAGAAATCTGGGCCAGTTACACAGCTCACAGCACTTGTTTCTCTCCTCTGCCCTACACTGCCCATTTTCCAGTGCCCCAAGACAATAATTTTGTACATTTTGACCTGCTTTTTTTTGGTGGTGGTGGTGGTTATTTACAGCAGGGGGCAAGTCCAGTACCAATTAAGAGGAAGGTTTAAGTGATTTGCTTTTGAAATTATTCTCTTAATAATTGTAATGTTTATAATTATGTTATTGTCTGTTTTAAAGGGAACAGGAAGAGTTGGGAGGAAAGTGTTTAAATTGCTCAGGCAATCTAGAAAAAGTACAATCTCCAGAGTTTGTACTCCAAATGTACAATCTCATAAAAATGCTAAGTTCAGGACGCCTTTGTCCTTTCTGGGAAGAGATACATCTGACCACTTATTTAATTGATATATGTCTAGATACCATGTTGCATGCATGTCTGCTCCAGGGAGTCTTCCTCAGTCATTTTTTATTCCGTGCTGGCACTAAAATGACTTCCAGATCACACTCTCTGGTGGGCACATTGTCCTCTGGTTGTAGTGGTCAACATTATCTTCATTGCTGTGATTTTTCACCTTAGTAGTACATCTTAAAATAAACTTTGATTGTAAAGGGAGCAATCAAAAGGAGAAACATCAAACCAAGTGCTGAATATCACCGATTGTTTCAAATACTGTTAGGATCAACTCCTCTGCCAGGTGCCCTAGGCTACAATTCCCATGCTTTCCCCTCATCCACACTCACGCGTTTGATTTTGTTTCCCTTTATTTTTAGGGAAAATAGACTTCCCTCAATCTACAAATTATTTTTTAAGACTCAATACATAAACTCCTTTAAAAAGACTTTCTGATTGCTAATATTCTGTGACATGTATGTTTATTATTTTTGAAATGCATTTGGCCCTTAGTCATGTGCTCTATTCTGACATGGGTTGTTTCATTTTATGAATCAATAGCCTTCCACTAAGCTTATGGGCTCCTTGGAGTATTTTATATATTCCCTCACAGGTCTAAAAGCTAGTAATTCTCAGTACCTGTTTAATGAATTATTTAATATTGTTATATGTAATTCTGTAGACCAGTAAATTACTAATCAGGAATGTCTTAGTTTGGGTTACTATAATGAAATAGCACAGAAGGATGGCTTAAAAACAACCAAAAACTTATTTTGAATAGTTCTACAGGATGTAAAGTCCAAGATCAAAGCACTGGAAGCCTTGGTGTCTGGGTAGTGGCCATCGGGTCACTGTGTCCTCACGTGGCAGAAGGGTCGAAGGGGGTTTGTCGAAGGGGTCTTTTCTATGAGGGTGCTAATTGCATTCATGATTATCTTCCACAGGTTCCACCTTTCAAGGGTCTCACCCTCAATTACCCTCACATTAAGGACTGTGTTTCAACATACAAATTGGAAGGGCACATAATAACTCAATCTAGAAAACTAAACGTACAGGAAAAATGTTTCAAAGGATAAAGGCATTTAGAAGATTAAAGCAAATGACATGAAGCAATAATTCACAGAATATGTATTTCCAATAAACCCACAGAACTATTTTTTAGCATTACTTGTTATCAAAGCCATGCAAATGAAAATGACGATGAAATATGTACTTTCAATTTTGAAAACATGCCAAGATATTTTAAGTAATAACATTCAATGTTGAAGAAATTATAGTAAGAAAAGAACATCGTTTAACTACTACAGGAAGTGCAAATTAGCACAACCTTTCTGAAAGTCAATTAGCAATATGAAGAGCTTAAAACAATTCATACCTTTTTATTCTATTCCTAGGAATCTACCCTGTGGGAATAATCAGAGATTTGCCAAAGAAATGTGTGGGAAAGGGTGTTCCTTAGCATTATTCATAACAGCACATAAAAAAGCAAATATCAACCAATAAGGAAGAGGATAAATAATAGTACATATAATGAGATTTTTATGTGGCCATTAAAAATGATGTTTCTAAGAATATTTAATGGCATACACTGTGACATGAAGTGAAAAGTCAGCCTACAAATCCATATATAAAAATGCTAACAATTTTGTTAAAGTCTAACCACATAGGCCGAGGAAGAAAAAGGAATAAAAGGAAAACAAAGGAGATGGACCAAATTTTAGAAAGCAAATAATGAGATGATCATTTTTTATTTCCTAATCATATATCAGTAATTACATTAAATGGAAATGGATGAGGTGACCTCCTCAATCTTACTCTTTCTGAATAGCAGGAGTCTATTGTGGTCATCTTATTCCCATTATTTACTACGTTTTAGTGGCCACTACTGAGATTATACCTTACGTTCTTGACCTTAAATTAATAACTTTTATCGTCTCTCTGAGGATGCAAGTAATAGTACTTTTAAGACGACTTTTGTGCTACTACTATGTTTTATAATCACTGGTAAATGTTTGGCATCCAATTATCTATAGGAAATGTTGCATATACATGGAAACCTACTTGAGTTTACTTGTTTTTTTCCTGATATAAAATATGAGTAGCAATAAGTGTGCAAATAATAATAAAATATACAATGCTCTCTATTTTAAATTCCCCATAGCTAATTGATAAAGAATGCTTACATTGAATTTTTCCAAACTCCTGTATCCTTAGTCAAACAAAGGTTGAGACTGATGAATAAGTGTAGTCAGGATACATATGAGGTCATCTTAGTTATATAAATAAGCATTCTGAAAATGAAATAATGAAGGTACATGCCAGAGCTCGTCACTTTGAGATGAGCAGCTTCTTGGCAAACTTGGATAATAATTAATCTGCACCATTAAGTTTTTCTTATTCACTTTCTGGACAATCGATAAAACAATAAATCAAGCTCTGAGATGTAGTGTTGGCCAATTTTCATGGTGTAAATACTTACACAATGGTGGAATCTAAGTTACAATGTGGCATCACTGAATCCTTTCTGGGACAAGATGTGCTGTAATATTTCCATCATACAGAGATAAATTACCTCAGGTAAAATAATTGGGAAGTAATGAGTTTTGAACATTTCTTACATGTGTTCTTATTTTTTACTTCTATTTTAATTATACTTTTATACAATTTAATTTTTAATAATAATTAACATAAGATGTTTAACAACCAACTTTCAGAATTACTGAAATTTTCTGTAAGTTCCTACAGATTATTGCTAGCTGGCTGTCACACATCACTAAATCCTATATATTTTCAACTCCCCAAGATGTTATCATCTTTTTTTTTTTCTTTTTCTTTTTTTTTTTTTTTATTAATTGATTTCTGTGTACATTGATGCCAACATGGGGTACATTGTGCTGTTTCATATACAATTTGAAACATCTTCATCAAGCTGGTGATGTTATCATCTTAAACAGTTAATCCCATTCACCTATTTACTCTTTTTGGTGATTTTTATTTCTTACTGCACTATCACTCTTATTATCATTTGAATAACTTTCCCCTTCCCTGAAGTTGTCCCTTTAATATGTATTTAGTGACAGTCTTCTGGTAACAAATCCTCAATTTTACTTTGTTTGTATAATAGGCAGAATAATGGCTCTGAAAATGGTTACACCTCATCTTCAATACCTGTGACCGTGTTACCTTCTCATGACTAAAGGAACTTTACAGATGTAATTAAGGGTATGCAGGTTGAAAAGGGGAGAGATTAACCAGAGGGCCCAATCTAATCACATAGGTCTTTAGACACATGCTCAGGTATCCAGAGGAATGACAGTGGGGGCAAGTTTTGGCCCACTGTGTCTGATTCTGAAGATGGAGAAAGAAACATGGATGGTTTCTAGAAGCCAGAAAAGGCAAGGAAGGAAACAGAGTCTCTCCCAGAATCTCCAGAATTTAATGCATCCCTTCCAACACCTTGACCACTAAACTAAAGCTGGTTTGGAGTTTCTAATCTATAGAATTATGGAAGTAGAAGTTGTTATTGTTTGTGCCACCAAGTTTGTGGTACGTTGTCATGTGGTGATAGACTACTAATGAGATTCAAAATGCCTTGACTTTACCTCCACTTTCCAGGCATGTTTATGGTGACATTGAATTCTCATTTGGCAATTGTTATCTTTTCACAGTTTTACTATGATGCACATGGCTTTCTTCATATTTATCTTGTTTTTTATCTCATATTCTTTAACTCTGTGGATTAAAATATCATTGGTTTTGAAAAATAATAACTGTTTCTGTTCCAAATATTTTCGTCCCGTTCTCTTTCTTTCTTTAAGTTATTTTGGAACTCAGGTTTTAAATACTTTAGATGTCTGTATTGAGAGCTAGACGTCTCTTAAACTCTCTTTTTTTTGTATTTTGTATCCTTTTCTTCTCTCTGTGCCACTTACCAAATGTTTCCTAAGCTTTGTCTTCTCACTCTCTAATCCTATCTTCTCTTCTATTTAATCTTCTGCTAAACATCTTTTCTTTTTTTTTAATTTTTATTGTTTTATTAAATCATAGTTGTGTACATTAATACTACCATGGGGTACAGTGTGTTGTTTCCATATACAATTTGAAATACTTTCATCCAATTGGCCAACATAGCCTCCATGTTATTCTCATAGTTGTTGTGTTAAGACATTTATATAACATCTTTTCGACTCTTTTTATCTGTTATTTTCTCTTTCAGTATTAAGTATCTAATTTGATTTCTTCTCACACATTCAAATCCTATGGCAGTATTCTTTCCATGTATTTGTATGTTATATTTATCTTTCCATTTATTTTTAACATATTAAAATTTAGTTATTTTAAAATCTCTACTGGGTAATATTAATAAATGTTTCACCCATGTTGAATATTTTTCTATTTTCTATCTTTCTTCTATTTGGGGTCAATGGGTTCTGTTTCATAACATTTACTTAATTGAATACGAGAACTGCCTGTGAAGAATTCTAAAGATTCTGAAGATGTCTTCTCAGAGAGGATTTATTGTTCTTCTGACCACCAGGGAGAGTATGATCACATCACCTTGATCACTGAAGGTCATTTATTTATCCTTTGCACTCATCCTAGGGTACAGCCCTTCTAACTCTTAAGCTGGAGTTGTTTACCAAGACTTCCTTTTCTTCATGGCTCAAATTCCATTTTTATCTTCAAAGCACTGAAAACCTAATTACACACACACACACATACACATACACACACACATATACATTTTTGGCCTCTTACTAATATGGCCCTGAAATTTTGTCTCTCAAATCCTGATTGCCTTAGTTGTTCTCTGTATCTTAAAACAATTGCTTTTGTCTTTGTGTTTTATCCAGATTTTATAGCTGGTTCTGTTGAGAGGTTTAGCTTGATACCAGCTATTTCATTAAAGCCAGAAGCAGAAGTAATTAAGGGACTATGTTTTATTGCTTGTATGTACTAAAGGTTTAAATGAATGTGTCAGCTAGTAAACATTCAATGCGAACGGATGAAATAAATGAATTAATTCGTGAATGGAACATATTATTTATGATTTCAAGAAAGAACCAGGTATTCAGACCAATTCACACTATACTTATTAGAATTACATTTAATGAATTATGCTTCGATTTTATGCCAACCATTTACATTTCTGGGCACTAAAAAATAATAGTTGTATGGAAAGCATGATGGTGTTAATTGTTCAGTATGTTGTTTTGGAACTTGTTTATTGGGTGAGCAGTGTTCTCCCTAGGAGGGCACCCAGAAACCGAACTCATTTACCCATATTGCCAAGAATAGTTGCCTATGCCTTATCAGTTGGCCAGTTTTTACTCTGAATTTACTGTGTTATATAACCGCTCAAGGTTTTGTTTTTCTTTTCCATTTAGTTGATAGAAAGCTTAGAGGAAATTTTGTAGTCTACCCATATTATGTCCACATGATATATGATTTAGTTTTATTCCTCACTGCATTTTATGCTCCTGACATGTTTTTTGTTCCTATTGCGCCTGCTTTGAATATTTTATTTTATTTTATGTATTTTGGGCTGTTACCTAAGATTCTTCATAGAACAAGATAGAGTACCAGTAAATTATTCGAATTTTTAACAAAGTGTTTTCTATAATATATGTTCTCTCTCAAAATGGTGTTTGATGACATTTATGCTGCTAAGAGGGCTTTGGTAACATGTACATATATAGTACATATTTTATATTTTAAATAGTACATTTGAAATTTTATTTATTCGTTTCATATCTAATAAAATAGTGCCGGTATTAATCAACCTTGCCACCTTTTTAATAGATGAGGAAATAAGGCATAGAATGAATTAGGCAGCATGCGAATAAGTTAGAATTCAAGTCAAATATCTTTATACCAAAATAATATCAGTAGAAAATAATAAACAGAAGTGATTCCACCTATAAAAATCATGCCAAGACCTTGGATGCTGTATTCTCTTTCTCACTTGCTTATCAGAGTCTTAATTAAACAGTCCAAATATTTTCTTAAGTATGATAATACCATTTTATTTTAGCTTAGTACTTACAAATCCTTTCTTTGCTTGTCACCACGCTTTCTGTAAAATAAGAACCCTTTAATTCTCCTTTCACACATTTCTGCTTAAAGGCACACCTTCACATGGATCAAACTTAATTGCATTGTGGCCCTTAGCTAGTTCAAATTCCTCAATCAATTCACCTCAGACTCATCTTCTTTCAAGACTAAACAAGCCCATTTTTCTTAATCTCTTCTCATATGTTCAGTAATCCCTTCCATTCCATTTATCATTTCTGTTGCCCTATGCTCTCCCCAATTTAGCTATAATGTTCTTCAAATAAGGTCCTCTATCAGATGGGCAAATGCTTAAAATCTCCCCTTCCACGCTCACATCAGGCCAAAGAAGAAGCTGTTCTGGTAATTCCAGTTTGCATGGTTATTATAAGTCTTGCGTCTATGGAATGTTAAAGGTAATATTCTGAAGAGGCAGGATCAAATGACATTTCCTTGTGTTTAATATTTTTAGATGATATGGTGTTTTGCCTAAAAAAAATGAGGTGGTGACTCTTTGAGGTACAAAGAAAGAAGTGTTTTGCCTGTAGTGTGGATTCTGTGAGATCCACACTAAAGAGCTACTTCGCAATATCAGGAGATAATGTCCTCATTGTAAATAATTAAATATAATTCCTTTTGCCAAAATGCTCAATGACTCTTTTCACGGGGTTATCTATCACTATCAGGGAGATAAGTGTGATGTGAACCCGGGGTCTTCATAATAATGAATGAAATTCATCATAAGATGATGTATGCTTAAAAAATAAGTAAACTCAGAAGCAAATGCTACCTAAAGAAGTCAGTGTGTAGCTCTCTGAGGCATCTCTAAAAAGAAACAAACAAAATAAAAACATTGGTATGAGAGACATCAATTATAAAAGCCCCTGGGTGATAAACACCTACTTCCATATAAGGAGTAATTACTATCTCCTGAGCTGACCCAGAGATTCTCTGCAGGGAGTGAATGTAATAGCGTAGTTGGAACCATATGCCATGGGCCTCTCTATGCACTGATGGAGAGGACTCATCCGGGAATGACTTGGAGGAAGTCATGTGTGTTTATGCAAAATAATCTTTCTCTTCTGTTATAAAGAGCTTAAGTGTTGTATTCAGGTTCTTAAGGGAAAACTCGGTGATGAAACCAGAAGTTGGGCAAAGGAGGTCACTGATTAGATCTTGAGGCTGAGCACTCAGTCAAGAGGGGCCTGAAGAGCATGGCTGAGTCTGAGAGGCTTGGAGTGTGTGCTGCCAATGACACTGGGCATTTCAAATGCACTTGGCAGTTCCGACACTTGGAAGTCAAGACAATAGCTAGCTTTGTATGGTTTAGTGGGAAGTGATGAAGTACCAGCTTTACTAGTTTAAAGGAAAACATGATAATGCATTGGCTCTGATAATTGGAAATTTGGTCATGTCCTTGTTGCAGACACAGATGGGTCCACAGGAGATCAAATGGCATCCTCAATACTCAGTATTGACCTTTTATCTGTGCTTTCCTCTGTTGGTGCTACTGTCAGGTGGGGTCTTGACCCACCAACAAGACAGTTGCCAGATGCTCCCAAATTATATTTATACTAAAGAGCCTATCCTCCCAGCAACTCAGTAAAAATAGAGAGTTTCTTTCTCAATAGTTTTAAAAGAAGTCCAGAATGAGTCTCATTGATTCTTGGTTACCCTGGCTTGGTTCATTGACCATCATGGGTCACTCCAAAGCCATACTCAGATCACCCTCTTAGGGGCAAGAGCAAGATGAGGATTCCCCCCACACACACACACCAAACTGCATGTAATTGAAGGGACTGATATGTTTCCCAAAGGGAAAATCATGGTGTTGATATCAGAAAAAGAAATGAATAAAAAGAGAGAAAAAAATATCTAGAAAAAGAACCATTCTGAAAAACTTCAAAGACCTGAAGCAAGTAGAGAATGAAATCCTTCTCCATATGTAAATATTAACACATATTTCTAACTACCATATTGACTCACAAATGATTAAAACTATATTAAGAACAAAAATACCAATGAATGTCTTTGGTCATTTAAGGTTAGCTATAGGACTTAGGAGACACAGGGTCAGTTACTCCAACAACCCTAGAAATCACTCACATTTTCTTTTTTGCTTGTTAGTTTGTGGTAAGGTATACAGACACCATGCTAAGTGATTTACAAAAATTTCCCCTTTAATTATAGAAAGGACTCTGAGAGGTAGTAATGTTAGTATCTTACACGCATGAGAAATCTTGGTCATGGGAGGCTTGTTGACTTGCCTACAAATAAACAGCCATGGAAGGAAAAAATGGGGTTAAAATACTAATTCCTTTAACTCTTTCTCTACATAATGCCCCAACATTCCAAGTTATGAATACCACTGGGCAAGCAGAGAAAGTAAACTAGTTTTATTATTAAATGTGAAGCTCTTCTTGACACTGTCAAATATAATACACCAAATCCTTATCTTCCAAGAGTTGCTATCCCTTGGACAACCATTTCAGGAGAACTAAGAGTTTGCTCAGAGCTCCAGAAATTGGGGTTTTGTCCAGTTTGGTAGTCATTACTGTATCACTGTATCATCCTATGTGGTTATGGTCAAAGACATTCAAATAGAGTGAAGGTTCGTGTCCCAACAAATTATATGCTAAATCTCAATATACAATATGATGATATTTGAAGGCAGGGCTTTTGAGAGGTGATTAGGGAAGAAGAGAGAAGCCCTTATATATAGGATTAGTGCTCTTGAAGGGAAAACAATTGCAGAGAGGATCTTTGCCCTTTCTGCCACACATGAATGAGAAGATGGCCATCTGTGAAACAGGAGGAGGGCTCTTGATCTTGGACTTACCAGCCTCTGGGATGCTGAGAAATGAGTCTTTGTTGTTAATAAGCCACACAGTTTATGTGTTCTTGTTATGACAGCCTGAAGTCAGTGTAATTTACCAACACCAATAATATTAATATCTTAGAGTCAGCCAAGATCCCAAAAGTGACATCACTTGTGATAGAGCCTGACAGAGCCTTTTTTTGCTCCCAAAAAATCTGTCTTCTGGATCTTCCAAGATATGGATGAGAGCAATAGTCCCAAGTGTGGAATTGGCTATCTCCAGAATCTAAAATTTACTGTGAGATATTTTGCTTTCTTTCTTTTCTTTGTTTTGTTTTTTGGGGTTTTTTTTTTTGTTTGTTTGTTTGTTTGTTTTTGGCTGGGGCTGGGTTTGAACCCACCACCTCCAGCATATGTGGCTGATGCCCTATTTCTTGGAGCCACAGGCACTGCCTTTGCTTCTTTTCTTCAGTTGGCACTAATTTCTGCTACTATTGTTTCTTTTCTTTTTCCTTTTTTTTTTTCTGTAGCTATCTTGGCAAGAAAGGGAGGCTCAGTTTCAGAGACTTTACTTTGCGTTCCACACTACAATGACTCTTATTCCACAAAGTAGGGACTTATTCCCTACTTATTGCCATATAAATGGGAGTATAACAACTAACTATGTCTATTGCAATCATACATTCAAGCCTGGAACATAACCAGTATGTTAGACCCGCTGGCCATGCTGTGAACTAGACCTGGGCCAGAAAACCATTTCCTATTTGGCTGCCATATGCTTCAAATTCACTAGGGGGCGCAACATGATGCTTTGGATTCTCAGAGTTCAACATTCACGCAAACCTTCTGCTCTTGAAATATTTGGGTATACTTTTTCCCTTTTATAAATGGTTGAAAGCCCCTTTGGGAAGTATTGGGGAAACATTACTCAATACTGGCTATAGTTACTGTTCTAGGATACTTCCTCCTGAACATCAACCTGTCTCCATTAGATAGATTCCAGATGTGAAAATCAGCCTTCAACCTAGTGGCTATGCAGAAGACCATGACTTTTATTGGGTGGTTACTGTTAGTCTCCAATCACCTAACATTGATTTCTTTTGTTAGTGTGGATCACAAAGTCTACTCTTGCCTGCGGTTTATTTAAAGTGTTCACAATTCTTTGTAGCTCATGTCCTCCTGGCCGCCAGTCCAGTCCCACTGCTCATTGTGATCATTATTCCCATTGGCTCCTGAGAATTATGCTGTGTTATCTGCCCTCTTTTATTTGGGAGTCCATATTCTCAGTGCTGTAAGGAGCCTAATTTTGTAATAACATCTTCCAACATTGAACACAGCCCTCAGAGGACAACCATCACTCACCCTGTCAGTGACACCGATACCATTTTCACCTGTGAGCTCTTTATTGCTTGGGTAAACTAAGTGTGTTCCAGGCTCTCCCATGGAACCCTGGTGGATTTTTCAGGCATAGAGTGTATTCACTCTAACATGCTCACTTCTTGGGGCATTTTGAGCTCTTCTTCCTTAATCTGCCATGAGAATTATAGTATTTCTACTTCATTTGATGTGGACTATAACTTTCTCCTAGCCTCTAAGATCCATCCAAGCAGCACACTGGCCCTACATTCCATGTGTTTGCCAAGGTATTAAATCCTGTACCCCAGAAGTATACTGAGGTATAATATGGCATTTATAGCTAATGTCAAACTCAACATTGTTCTTTGATCCCATTCCCCTATGTTAGAAAGTTTTGCATTTTTCTAATTTATGTAGCTAATAAGTTTGACGCCCTTTTTTCTTCCACTGTAATTCATATTTTTAACCTAAGACCCTAGAATAAATGGTGGTAAACTAGGCTTGCTCTGGATTATTCTTATACACATATGGAAGAACACACTTAAGAAAACTTTTTGTTTTATAAGATTCAATAGAATCTTCCTAATAAAGTATCTGAAATAAATTAAGAGATCAATCAGCTTTATAGATTAATAAGTCACTGAATAATAATAATTATAAGGAAATAAATGATTAAATTTGAAATATATTTTACTGATTTTGTTTTGATCAATATCAAGCATGTAGAGCAGTGCCTAGAACCTCATACTTTCTCAACACATATTATACATTTTATGCATGACCATTAGGAAATGGTTGTTATAGGTTTGCATATGTCTGTGTGTATATAAGTACATACGTAGTTATAATTTATATCATTTTAATGCAATTAATTGCTTGCTGATTTAAAAATATTTAGATTACATATACATATAGTAAAAATTATTGTTTACTTTGACTCAATTTATTTAATTCATTTGTTCAAAAAGTAGAGTCTTTTACGTGACAATGCCAAACTATGTATAGAAGACCTAAGATTTAGCAAAAGCAGACTTTTCCTCAGAGCGACCACTGTTGTTAGGCTGGTTTTTATCCTTCCAGACATTTTCTTATTTATTTTCAAACACACACACACATTTGCATGTTAATCACACATTCTATAGTATAAGATATTACACTCTACATGCTATTTGGCAACAAGCATTTTGAGTTGAACTAGGGTATCTCGAACTTCTGCAAATCATGGCAAATATAAAAAATAATAATATTTTGTAGCTCACCAGGATATGTAGTGGAATTACGTAGAGTGGACATGTTCTTTTTAAAATAATTCTTCAGTATTAGTATTGCATCATGAAATAATGCTTTAATAAGGTCCTGGATCTAGGTTGCCAAATTTTGATCTAGAATTTTTGTATATGTAAGTACAATTGAATAATAGCTTTTAATCTTTTGTTTAAAAAAATCTATCCTTGGCTCTGGGCCTGTTGCTCAAGTGGCTAAGGTGCCAGCCATATACACCTAAGGTGGCGGGTTTGAATCCAGCCCGGGCTGCCAAACAACAACGGCTGCAACCAAAATAAAAGAGCCGGGCATTATGGCGGGCGCCTGTGGTCCCAGCTGCTTGGGAGGCAGAGGCAGGAGACTCGCTTGTGCCCAGGAGTTAGAGGTTGCTGTGACCTGTGATGCCAGGACACTCTACCCAGGGGGACAGCTTGAGGCTCTGTCTCAAAAAAAAAAAAATCTATCCTTTTCTACTGTTAATATAAGGATTATGACTTCCTTATGGAATGAGTTGGGATGCTCCGTATTTTATCCTAAGATGTGGAATAGTTTTAATATGAGTGAAGGACTTATTTGCTTATGACATATTAATGGTTCTCCCCTGTAAACCTGTCTTAGTGTATTGCCCTGAGGAGGGGGGCAAGGAAGGTAGGATGGTAGAAAGAAATCTCTGTTTTTCTTATTATTTTCAGGCTGTTAGGTTATTTCCTTCTTTGGAATCAATTTTGGTCATTTGTATCTTTCTAGAAAAATCATTCATTTCATCCCAACTTTCGAAGTCTATTTTTTAAATTTTTTTTCTGTATAGTATGTGACTACTTTCTGCTTTAAAGTGACTTTCTTTATGATTTCTCTCCTTTATTTTCTTGGCTAGACTGCTACTGTGGCAAGCTCCTCCCCGGAATCAGAGGTTGGCTGAGTGCTGTATTTACTGGTCAGGGCTTGTGGGCAATCTGACCTACCTTAGAGTTTAGTTCAATGATCAAAAACAGGTGTGAAGTCTGCCCCTTTCTCCCAAATTTCCAGGGACAGAGAGGGTGCCTTTACTCAGGATGAAATACATCAATGTTTTCCACACATTCAATACAGGGTGGAACTGCCTTTTCTTTTTCAATTATTATTATTATATCCTTCATTATGGATGGTCTAAAATCCTAACATACTCTGGTTACCAGCACTGCCTGACACACAGCTGAATATCTCTGTTTTTGCTCAGAGTCATATGGTGCCAGCGGCCTCTGTGATGGGGTAGAGGAGCATAGCACAGTTGTGGGGCCCTGCCACAGTCCAGACTCCCACATGAGCACCCTACTGTGTGCACTCTCTGGACATTCTGAGCTGAGCTTCCTCCTCATCCATATTGGCAAAAACCACTCTTGCCTCCAAAGTTACGATTTTCTCTGTCCTAATTTCTATGTCACTCGACTGCCTATGTTTTCTGTCTTCCAGAGTTTTTCAAAATTTCTATTTTGCTGATGACATCCCTTTCTCTGTTCCAGGCCCGTGATGAAGGAGTACGAAGAAGTACAAGTTTTTACAATATTTACCTCGCCCTTGCAAGTTGTCATGAACGGTCACTTTTTCATTTTGACGAGCTGAAAATAAAAAAAAAAAACTTTTTGAAAGCTGGAGAGCTGACATTTGTTTCGTATTTGCTTCCTAAACATCTCTGTTCCTGTGGGAGTTATACATAATTTTATAGTTGTACTTATGCCACTGTGTAATTTATGAATTGATAATTATAAAGCAATTTTAGACTAGCATGTAAATTTGTCCTCTTCCGTGTTTTCTCAAGAATCTTTTTCAAAATATTCTCTGCTGGAGTCAGAACTGCCATTGGGGCAGCCTGGTGCGTGGACTTTGTTTGGAGATGGTGATTAGGAAACATTTCCCCCACCATGGAAAGCATTCCTGATGTGTGTCAGCCCTCCCTGATTTTAAACCATGAGCATGTTTCACCACCCGGGTCCCCACTCACGATAAGTGACATGTGGACTTTTAGTGCTCCAGGCTCCAGGGACTCTTTCCCACTCAGGCTGCGAGGTCCTTTCAGATTCCAGCAGCATTATTCATCTTGATTATGCCACCAGTCTCTTTGATGGGAGGCTCATCCGCTTCCTTTAAGAATAAGGATGCGATTTAAGGTTTAACTTCCAACATTTAAGGCACTTAAGGTGCCAGGTCCAATTTATTTACAGCTTCTGATCGATGTCTACTTTCTGCGTGGAGCCTGCTCTTCGGATGGCGATTGCCTCTCTTCTGTTCCCTCAGCCTGCCTATCCCTGGGCAGAGTGGGCGCCCTTCCCCAGAACCGCCTACTTCCGGAGTCATTTGTTGGTGACTGATCTAGCCAAGATCTCTTTGGCTTTTTACTTCTTGGAATTCTAATTGTCTAACAGTGGAGAGGTGTTTGGACAGAGAATGCAGGAGAGATGTTACATTGGAGCCCCTTAGGGAAATGTATTATATGAACATTTTTTAAATATTCTGCTAAATCTGGTTTGGAGAAGGTCAATAAAATATGTGAAGTCTACATATTTAGTGGGAGGTAAAAGATTTACCCCCTTTGGATGCTGTTGGTTGTGTTTTGTTTACAACCCTTGTGTTTTTTGTTTGTTTGTTTGTTTGCTTGTTTGTTTTGAAGGTCTTTAGATTTTTTTATATCTTTGTGACCAGCATTTTTTAAATTAAATCATAGCTGTGTACATTAATGCAATCATGGGGTACAATGTGCTGGTTTTATATACCATTTGAAATATTTTCACCAAACTAGTTAACATAGCCTTAACTGCATTTTCTTAGGTATTGTGTTAAAACTCTTGTGGTTTTTAATGCAGTTCTCCTGGGGAGAAAGATGGTGCATTGCAGTGCAACGATGCCTGGGCAGTGAGATGCGTGATGTGGCCTTTCATCCTCAATCTGTCACTAGGAGCTGTCTGACCTTTGTCATCATACCTCTCTCGCTGTGAGCTTGCACAGCTTTGAAACTCTGCAAGTTTCCTTTTACTTCTAAGAATCTGTTTGCTATGCTACTGATTGTGTTTTTTTGTTTTATGATTAGGCTCCGAGAAAGTTATGAACATTCCCATACAAGTAAATAGACAATCATAATAATGACAAAAACAAAAATTAGAATCTACAACTTCATTTTTTTCCCCCTTAGCAAGTCTGTAGTTATTCCAGTATTGTCTACAGGTATCTGATTTTATGGGAGTGCCATATTTAAACATTCATTATCAACTCATGCAATCAGACTTAAGTGCACCTAAGTACACCATCTGTCTTTTTCTTTCTCATATATTCCTCTGTAGTCACACATGGGTATCTGCTATTCTAGTAGTGTCTGGAGCCTATTTAGCTGTACCAGTTACAGTGCAATCAGCAGAGAAGGCATTCCCTTCCAAGCCCTGATTTTCAGAATTCAACAGCACCACGTTCATAATGGCTCTACCCTTAAATGTGATACATTCACACTTTTCTGCACAGGTGCATGTGTGTGTGTTTCCCTAAAGCTCCAAAGGCAAAGTCTGTCTTTGAAGCAACAGCTCAAAGCTTGGACCTCTTTTTTAAAATCCAAAGCATGACAGAAAATGTTTTGAGAGGTTTGCAAATGTTTGCAAGAGGTTTCTGGTCAACCTGCCCATCTATGCAAACCATTTTAAGACCACTATGCAAGCAGTGAATGACTGGAAGGCTATTGGCTATTCCATAATTATAATCCCCATGAAAGATCCTGGGCCTTTGGATTGGATTCCAGAGCCCTGTTCTTCAAACAGTGCTTAATCCTTGCTCAAAGAGGCATTAGTTCATTCCCCACAAAGCAAATCAGAACATACTTCACAACACATCAGTGACATCTTGACAGCAATGAGACTCAACTCTACAGAGCACCCATGCATTTTGACAGCTTAGGAATGAATGGGACACAGGGCTAGAGTGAGGCCTCATGGAAACTCCAAATAAAGCCAGGTGCAGTGGCTCATACCTGTAATCCTAGCACTTTGGGAGTCTGAGGCAAATGGATGGCTTGAGCTCAAAAGTTTGAGACCAGCCTTAGCAAGAGTGAGACTCTGTTTCTACTAAAAGTAGGAAAACAGGCTGGGCATTGTGGCAGGTGCCTTGGTCCCAGCTACTTGGGAGGCTGAGGCAAGAGGATCACGTAAGCCCAAGAGTTTCAGGTTGCTCTGAGCTATGCCACCATGGCACTGTACCCAGGGTAATACAGTGAGACTCTGTCTCATAAAAAAGAAAAAAAAAGAAAAAGAAACACCAAATAAGATCCTGAGGATATATTCTCAGATAATAAACCAACTATCATTGAACTAAAATTCTTTAAAGTATTTTGACGCTTGCTCTATGTAGTCTCTTGGGTCAGAAATATCTGATGAAATACAGAAGTTGAATTTTGAAACGAGTCAGCATTCATTTTAGATCCCACTCCAGTTACTTATTCATTATGTAGTTTCAATCAGATTGTTTAATTCTGTTAATGCTGGTGGCTACATAGGTGGTATGGGAATTGTAATACCCACTGTTCCTAGTTGTTCGAAAGATTATCAAGATAAAACATGATGTGCTAAATTAATGATCAGCTCTAAATACATAAGAGAAGAAAATAGTCGTGATCTACTCTAATAACTTTCATATTTTATTTCAGTTAATCCTTATAACAAGCAAGAGGTAGACACTAGCATCTCCATTCTCTAGGTGGGAAATTTACCGTGAGGTTAAGTGAGTTTCCTGAGTGTATGTGTACTCAACTGGCTCTTGGCAGAATCAATGTTTGAACCCAAGAACTCCACCCTCAGTCTTTGTTCCCTGATCTACTACTCTGGACTGCTTTAAAGGAAGGGAAGCAGCCAACCAGCTGGCCACCCACTTCTCCCAGTGCCTGCCAGTGCTAGAAAACAAAGCATTGACTGTGCCTGGATGTCCACAGCTCAATGGGCATAGCAATGCCTCTCCTGCCACAGCTGCTTGTCCATCCATAAAGAGGCTGGCAAGGGATGATTTGTCCAAATGCTTAAAATGGGACAATATGATTTTCTCACCTGGGAATCTGAATGAAGAAATGCAGAGAGAATCGTCCCTAAGCAATAGGAATTAACACAGAATTAAGAAACAGGCCAGGGAGGCTGAGATGGGTAATATCAGTTTAAAAGGCCCACCTGGAATGCGCCAAGACACTTCCAAGTACAAAACACTGTTCTTTTTTCCTATGACGTCATTATTCCATACACACCACTCCCACCCGTAAAATATAAAATTTGAGCCATTTAAAACCTTAGAAGTACACAAAGAAATTAACAGAAGGAACCGGTGTACAAAAAGTGGTCTAAACACATCCTTCTCTTGTTTACAAACCCTTTCCAGGTACCTTGTTGGTGTTTTCAATGCTTCTTTCCTAGATGAACCTCATTTCCTATCCCTATGAATCATTTGCATACACATCATTACAAGTCTGAGTTTGTAGTTACTTCTGCGAGACCCTGATGGGGATGGCTTATTGTATACAGTTATGATTTAATAAAAAAAAAAAGAAAAGAAAAGAAAACAGAGAAGGTGGGATGCTCTTCCAGACCCAATTTCTAGCTTTCTCCCCAGCCTAAGCACATTCTTTGCCCAGTGCTGGGTTCTCCCTTGCTTCCTACTCTTCTCTTCTAAGACCAGATGCATCCCTTACTGTCTCATCACTGCCATTCCTCCAGCAAGCACTATGAATACTGGCACTTATCTCATCAAAGGCATTATTTCCCAATCATCCTCGCTGGGGATGCTCTGGCCTAAAGGTCAGAATAACCTTAGTCTTTCCATGGTGGAAGGCAAAGTGTAGGCGTGTTTTGATCAGTGAATGCAGTGGACACCGATGATATGCAGCTATGGAACCCTGGAATGCAGCTAGTCCAAATTGAGATAAGCCATGAGCCTAGTACATACAGACAGTCCCCAAGTTACAAACATACAACTTATGTACAACTTGCAGGTAGGAACAGGTAATAGGTGTGTGTGTACCTGTTCTAACTTACATAGACATTCAACTTAAGAACAAACCTACAAGACTGCCTGTATGGGTTTTCAAAGACTTCATACATATAAAAGAATTTTAAAAGTCAACATATTTATATTGGTTAGCTGCTCAAAATTTTTGGGAATTAGCTTAAATAAAATACACCATTAATATTAATTTCACGTGCTCTCTTTTACTGTTTATTAATGAAGCAATAGAACATTTAAAATTGTATATGTGGCTTGCATTATGTTTCTGTTGGGCATCTCTGATGTAGAAGTTGGTATCAATTGCATTATATTTTTTATTAAAATATTGATACTGGAGTTAATACTGGTGTTAATACAGGTGTTTTGGAGTTCCTTGAGATAAAGCCAAAATGGCCGTATGGTCATTTTGCTTCATAGCAATCTTCTGATGTGTATTGTATGCAAATCAGAATCATGAGAAATGAGTCGGCAGAAGCATTGAAGAGAGACAAATAAACAGAACAAGTAGAGGGTCAGGAACCCAGGCTGTGTAAAAAAACAGATGACAGGACAGAGAACAACAAGAGAATCGCTAACAATGCTGAGTCGTGACCCAGGGGCAGAGACCCTCAACTCCAACTCTTGAGGGTCTCACCTCGAGTCTGAAGCCATCCACCACCCTTCAGTGTCTGTTCTGTCTGAGGTTAAGCAGGTGCAGCTTCAGAGGCAAACTTTATTTTCACTAAGCAACATACAAAGTACCTTTCTCCTGCAGGGGATGCAATAATGAACAGACCACGCAGGTATTTGCCTTTTTGCATCTCCCACTTCAGGGAAAGAAACAAATATAGAAATAATCCATATTTTATAATGACTAAACTAAACATGAAGTAAATTAGAAAAGGGAATATGTTTAAAGGCAATAAAATAGGCTGATGCCACAAAGGGTTTTTATATTGTATTGTATTCTGTTGTATTGTATTTGGGGGGGGGGTGTCAAAAGACAACCATTTCTTATTCAGAAAGTGACATTTGAGTAGAGAATTGAAAGATGAGAAAGAGCCAGTCTTGCAAAGATCCAGGATTAGGGAAAGAAAGGAGAGAACATTCCAGAAAGGAGGTAGCAGCAGGTTCAATATTCCTAAAGCAGAACCACATTTGGTCTGTTGAAGAAACAATGTGATTGGGAAGGAGAGTGGGGGAGAAAATAATAAGGAAGCAGAACACAGACCAGGTCACACACCCTATAGGGCCTTGGATGGGATTGGGATTTTGTTCTGAATTCTGGAAAACTATTGAAGAGTTTTAAGACATTGAATCCCATGACCAATAGAGAGTTTACTAAGCAGAATCAATAGGATCTTGGATTGAAACAACCCGTTATTGTTATGAATCATATTATGTAAGGTTGTGCCTTTTATTGACTTTGCTAAGAAATAATGATCAGCTAGTTTTTAAAATGTTCCATTTTATTTTCATTAATTGCAAACTTGTTTACATTCTTTGAAGCAAATTTTGAAAACACAAATAAGCGCCAAGGAAAAAAAAAGGTATTTCTACCCACAGATTAGCACAGTTGACATTTTAGAGTGCATTCTTTCATAATTGATGATGTCTAGATGTTTGTGTATATACAGAAATAGGAACACATGTTCTATGCTTTTCAGAAAAAAATTTTTTTTTACTTACATTGGGGGGTTATTTCTATGTCACTAAATATTTCCTAAAGGATCACAGAAGGCATGGCCATCCAACTGTGTAGCTGTGAGAATTGGCCTGATACTCTATAATTAGAAATAAATTTGCCTCCAATTTATTATTTTACTATAAATTTTGACAATATAATATATTGTGACAATTACCATCCCCTTATTAATAAATATTTACCTGTAATTATTTCCAAACAATAAATTTTAAATTCTTTTATGAATTCAAAGTTCAAATCATTTTCATATTTTCAAAGTTTTGATATAAATACTTCATTCTTTCCCAGACCAGCTGAACTAACTTATATTTATACCATTTGTAAAAGGATGCAAGTTTCCCAGAACTTTTTGGGACACAATGGGTATTATAATTTAAAAATTCTTTTTTCTGTTTAGTGAGTAATTAAAAATATGACTCATTATTGTTTTCTTTAAACTAAATGGTTTCAATTTGTGCTTCTTTCTGTCTAGTAAGGTTAATTTTTTTCATATTCTTCTTGGCCATTTACCTTCATTACCTTACAATTGTCTATTCCTATCCATTTTTTTATGGAGGTGCTCACTCAGCCAGGTATTAAAGTAAATAAAAGGATGAGAGATGGTTGTTGAGATACTATATCTGACTCGTATAGAGTTGGGAAGAAAACTTTTATCAGCCACTGGTGCAGCTAATGTCTAAGCATTTCTTGCAAAATGGTAGCACCAATGATGGTAAAGCTTCCAAAAGTCCCAGGTACAAGAACTGATTCAATTCAATTTATTTTTCTGTTCAATAATCTTTTCTAGAAGGTTTGTTTCGAGCAGTGGTTCTCAACCTTCCTAATGCCACCATGTATTTTCATTGTGAAAAAGGGGTCACAACCCATAGGTTGAGAACTGCTGGTTTAGAGTTTCCTGAGGATTCCAAAATACGATATATGTCATATTTCTCATAGTGTTATTTACAGGAGGCTTCATTTGTAATATTACCTACTCAACTTGTTCAATGTTCTGGTCTTCCGGAAATACGGCTCAAATGAAAATATCGTAAATTGGAAACACTAACGTACCCAGTGAAAGAAAGAGCTATGTCCTACTAGATGCAAAATTTTGTGTTTGAAATTGGTCATTTTGTTAACAAACCAAGTGACCCCAAGAAACTTCCTAGAATGTTTCCAGTGGGCGAGAAATTTGAGCCATATCTTTACTTTTGTCCATTTCTCACAGACAACAAATCATGCCATCCATGATATCAAATGATAGTACTGTAGGTTCCAGATAAAGGGTGTTTACTTCACCTCAGAGTTTTGCAGTTGATTTGATCTCAGAAATTAGCAGGGCTCAGGAGAAGGAGGGGTGATGGAGTCAGTAGACTTGCACTCATATTTTGGCTTCTTCAGCTACTGACTTGTCTTCTTGGGTGAACCCCTTAAACAAAGTCTCCCCAGTTTATTTTTCTTCAAGCTATCTTTATCCTAGAAAGTTGTTGTAAAGATCAAGTAACTTAAAAAATGTGAACTTACGATACAAATTCACTATTTTGTTTGTTTGTTTGTTTTTGACCTGGGCTGGGTTGGAACCCACCACCTCCACTATATGGGGCCAGCGCTCTATTCCTTTGAGCCACAGGTGCTGCCCTAGAAATGCAAATGTTTTATATGAACACAGATGATGTTATTAAAGCCAGAATCAGCAATCCCAACATCTGCAAGGGCCAGGCTGGCTTCCAACTGCATGAGCTGGATTAACTGGGGCTGTGGGTAGCTGTAGTGTTTGTTCCAGTCCCCCGATTGCTGCCATTGTGGGAGTAAGAGACAATATTGTCTTATATTTCAATTTCTTCAAAAGAAAAACTATAAATCCTGATTTTTATGCTTCATTCATTCACCACTTTCAACAGTTGACGGCCAATGAAAATATGATTAAAAATAATTTTGTCCACCAAATAAATCATATCTAGGGACTGAAGTTGGACCAGGTCTATCAACTGTTTTATTGTCTCTGTTTTACAGGGTTGATAATAAGCTCAAACACCCATGTTAGCATCTTTAGTTAAGAGTATTTATCGTACTGAGTACATCAAATATAGTCCAATCTTGTAGTAACCAATTATTGGTAATTATTTCCACAATGAGAGTTTTTCCCTTCAGGTGGCCAATTACTTCCTATCAAATTATCACTGAAAACCATTATTTCCATTTCCATTTGTAGACATCTCAAGACTTTATTTTCCATTTGGTACAAGTAAATGAAAAGGAAATTATAACAGCCAATGCAATTAGGACTGTGATCTTATCTGTCTGGATTGATTAGAAGTCCTTACCCTAATCACCCAAACCCTTTATTAATGTTAAGTTTATTAAAACTTAGGTTCAGATTTAGATTTTTATTAAGGATTTCATTTATTTTATCTTTTTGTTATTGTGTAAGATGGTAAGACATGCAGCATTGGGAAGCCAACGGAAAGCCTAGTTACCAAAGGGACCTCCTCTCCCTGCAGTTTGGCTGGGCCACACTGATCTCTCTCTTAAAGCCCTGTCTCCATTTATCAAAACTCCATCTCTGGTGAATAACAGTGAATTACAGTGGAGTGTTACTAATTCATACTAATGACTGGAATGCCCAGTGCAGATTATTAAATTCTGAGAACTACCAAGTGAACAAAAAAGGCACTGAAAAAAAAAAAAAGACCATACATTGAAGCCACCGCACAACAAAAGCATCCTTTGTTCATTTGTTTTCTTAATTATAAGCTCGTTTTTAATTAATTAGCTTAATGTATCATCTGATACTAGTACAAATTATATCCCCAGAGCTTCACAGTGTTAAATATTACTTAAAAATGAGGTGCAAGTTGATCTGGCAGTGGATTGCAATAAAAACAGTGGCAGACTAGTGAGACAAGATGTAAATTGGTACAAAAATTTAGTAAGTTTTCACTTAATATAATGTTCTCCTTTTTTTTTTTCTTTTCAGCCTTAAAATCAGAAGTTATGAAATAGGCTTTTTGATTCTCAGCCAAGAAAATTGACCAGTAGATAAGAGTTATTCATTGTTAAATACCTAATGTGCTTAAAGACATGACAACCCCTTGTCATGATCACAAGGAGTTTCTATAGTTGCTATCCATCCAGGTAGCTGGTTATTCCCCCAGAAACTCTAGATGAAGAATCCCCCCTTCCCCCCCCTTTTTTAGGGGAAAAAAGGAAGAAAGATTGGGTGGAATATAGTAAAAATAGAATATCACACACACACATATACATATATATTAATGGCAAGCATTGAAAAGTTCCTTATTTTATAAGTCCCATGGGGAAAGACTGGTTTCATGCTTTTTTCAATATACCTCTTTAGATGCTAAGAGATGCCTCCCATCCCGCCTCACATTCCTTCATTTACTTTTTTAATAAGTAGGCTCTAAGATGGTACAGTTCAAGGTTCGCATTTGTTTTCTGCTTACACAGTACCCACACAAGCTGGCAGGTTGTCACACAAAGCTGGCAAATAGCATCAGTCAGTAAACATGCCCTTGGTGACGGAAAGCTTACCCTCTGCCACGTGGAGTCCCGGACACTAAGGATACAGAGTTTGGGAACTTTCCCTTCGGGAGCACACATGCTCAGAGGGAAAGAAAAATCAACGAATTAATGTTTTTTTGAGACAGAGGGTAAACTCAGATTTTCATGAAAACACGGGGTAGTGGGAACTGGCCCCTGATGGGAAGGTCAGGAAAGGCCTCCAGAGGAAAATTTCGTGCTGAACTTTGAAAATGATGAATGATTAGCCAGGAGGAGAAGGTTGAAAGTGTTTAAGGAACTTCACGTAGTTCACAGGGAAGAGGCGATAGGATGGCAAGGAGAAGGTGGATGGGGGCAGTTCGTGGACTTTGCCCACCATGGGGGCTGCTTAAATTTCATTGTGTTGTCATCAGGACCAATGTCAAAGGTAGACTAAAAGGGACAAGGCCAGAGGCCAGGAGCTTAATAAGGAATTTGCAACACGCCTGAGATTTAACAGAGGACACTCGTGATGCGTTAATGTCACTCCTTATTTGTCCTTCCCTACTGATCAACATTTCTAGAAAACTCCCCTCCCACCCACGTTTAGTCTGCACTGTGAGTGAAGAAGATTTCATCTTCAGCTCCAAGGGGGCTTCTTAATTTGCATGAATTAGTCCACAAAGTTCAGAATAAAGCCAGAGAAAATGAATGGGGAACAGTCACACTATTTATTCAAGCTAATGTGGACAACTGGGACCATGGCTTCCGAAAGAAAACTTCCTTACCTCTCTGGGAGAACGGCTGAGAGGGGCATTCTCTCTCCCTGAAGCAGGAAACATTTACACTGGACGCTGTGGGCCACCATACTGTGAACAGAAAGAAAATCATTCAACCCTACAGAAAATAGATACAGGAAAGCAAATGTTGAAAACCTTACATTAAGCCTATGCTAATTGGGACCTTAGAGTTCATAGAATCGTGTGGGATTTCTCTTTTATCTTTTATGCCATTTAATTTCTTTTTCTGGAACGTGGGACATGTCTTTTCCTAACTGCTGACAAGCTGGCTAAGGCAGTGCGGGTGAGAATAGAGGGAGAGAGGCAATTCCGTGGCCTCCTCCAGTCTCTTTGTTCTCACGCTTCCCTTTCGTTCTTAGTTTATCAAGAAGAGACTTGGGAAGAGCAAACTGGTAACTGAGGGAAATGGTAAGAACATCACAGGAGTCAGATTACTCCTCCTCAGTCCCCTGAGAGCTCCCCTCCCTTCGTCTCTGTTCCCTGCCTGTCTTTGGCTGCCAAGAATTTGCTGTTTGCTTCTCACTTGCCTCCTCCAGTCCACACTGCGACGATACCGTGCCCGGCTCGCTCCAGAACGGAGAGCCGACTGTCGGCACACATTTCGCCTGGAATGCAAATAACCCACCAGTGCGGAGAGGTCTCTGCTATGTAGGGCTGAGACCGTATTGGGCTCGGTGATTAATTCTTCAGCCTTATGGTCCTGGGATTTCAGCTAATGGCTTTGAGGTTTTGCACAAGCCACATGCCCCTGGCTTTAAAGTCGCCACTGTGGATGAGAGCTTGTCATGTTGTATAATATTACACAGCTATTCCAAAGCAGCTTTCTGGCTCAGTGACAGCATTTGACGTGTCGCTAATATTGACAGTGGTGGTGACTTTCAAGTGCTCTACTTATGTCAGGTAGAAAGAAGGAAGGTATTTTTAAATAAAATAAACATGTACAAAGAAAACCTGTGGTTTAGCTCAGTGAAAATACCAGGACAGGCTGAATATACACTTTGCTGATTTCGTGCCGTGGACTGTTGGGCAAGTTTAGTAGACTTAGTATCATCCGTACAATGGAAATAATGATTATGCTACCCTTAAAGGGCCAAGATTATATTAGACAATGTGCCTGAAGTGTCCTGTGTGATGCCAACCTCATCGGAGGCATTCAGAAATGGTATGTATATTAACTGTGATTCCTGACATAAATTTTCTTTAGCAAACAGCTTCAACCAAGCACATGGCTGTAAGATTCCTCCGGAAACATTGTTTCCACCATAAGGCTTAGCTAATTGGATGATTGGTAGCCAGGCCAAACATGTGACTTATGAGGTGGCCAAGAAATTATGACCCGCCCTGGTGTCAAAATCGCAGCAGGATCCAAGAGTCTAATGGACTTCTGCTTGTGTCGTGAAAGGATCAGAACATTAGTAGCAAAGACTGAAATGGAAAGGATTTATGGGGCGAGGTCATGTTGGATGTATGGCCAAGGTCTGAGCCATCAGTGAGCTCATGAGAAAATAGAGTGTACACAAAGCTGCTAAGTTCAGAAAGGTTTACAGAGAGAAAGGAGGAGTAAGTTTCTGGTGGGAGAGACAGAGAGAAGTAGAGGTAGGAAGAGGGGCCGAATTATATGAATAACAAAGCATGAGGTTGAGGCCACCAGTCTTTCTGGTGAGGGCTTGGCAACTTTCAGTAGGTTATCTGCAGGCAGGATGGTCTAAAAGGAGTTTGTATGGTAGAACTGCCTCAACTTTTGGCTTTGCCATTCACTACCTGTGGCAACTGGAGAAAGTTGCTCAATCTTTTCATGTTTACAGAGTGGAGAAAACTGGGGAAACTACCGTTAGGAGGATATTGTGAGTTTTAAATAAGTTAACATATGTTGCAAGCTTAGTATTTCACAGGTACATAGTAATGTTTCAATGCACACGAGCTTTCATTAGTTGTCATCAAGTGCACGTCAGTAACCGTGAAACTGACCTATATGTACATCAGCCCTTCAGCTCCAATACAACCCCTGTGCCTTATACCCAAATATACCGTGTACTTAATATCACTGTTAACCAAAAGCTTCTAACTGAGCAAATGCTGGTAGGTATTATTTTTATTTGAAGAAGGAGCTGAAACAAGAAACAATAAAGGAAACTAAATGTTAAATCCAATAACATTTTCCTCTATTTTTATCCTAGCAATGTTTCTTTTCCCAATTCGTTCATTCACGTGTGTATTTGTTTGTCCGTTTATTTATTTTACAAAGATGTATTGAATTTCTACTAGGCTGAAATTTAATTAAAAGAGGAAACCCAAACAAGTGCAGCCCCTGTATGTGTATAGTAAAGAAATAATGAGGGAGAATCATTTCTAAGCTGACATATAAAGTTAAAAAATCTGCCGATTCCCTCACTTCATTTAAACGGTCACTCCAAAGTCACCCATTCCATGAGTTCTCGTCTAACCAACCATATTAGCCAGGCAGGATAAGCTAGGTAATATGGTGGTAACAAATTAACACCATATTACTGGCTTAACACAACAAATATACATTTCTTCCTGCTACTGTATTATGTGTCCAAAGTGGGTTGGTCAGGCGGGTTGTTTTACACACTATCGCTAAGAGAGCCAGGTTTCTAAAGGCTCTGCCATCTTCTCTTGGCACTTTCTGGGATATGTGTGCCATGGCCGAGGAAGAGGGTTATCCAGGATGCATACCCACATTCAAATGCTTTTTCTACTAACCCATTAACCAAACTGGTCATGTGGCGCCATCTGACTACAAGAGGCTGGTCATTCTCTAGGGCAGCAGGGAGCCCAGGAGAACTAGTACTTTTACACTTGACCATCACATTTAAATTATAGCTTCAACCCTCACCGTTTCTATGCCCACCCTTGCTTATTTTTTCTTTCACTTTTGTCTCCATTTAACACGCTCCTGTAAGACTCTGTCTTCGGATGGAATGAAGTAAAGCACGCTTATTCATTTTCTACTCTGATACTTCCCCTGTACCCAATGCTTGGCACAGAGGAGGCCTTCAATACATATCTGTCATATAAATAAAGAAATAAAAGTCGTTAGCAGTGAGCGGTGGCAACAGAGTGGCAAAGAAGATGAAAAGGCTACAGCAGAATAGAAAAGAAGAAAATCAACCCAAAGTT
Source organism: Galagoides demidoff (assembly GCA_963574575.1). Classification (NCBI taxonomy): domain Eukaryota; kingdom Metazoa; phylum Chordata; class Mammalia; order Primates; family Galagidae; genus Galagoides; species Galagoides demidoff. Next base: position 63,796 of record CAUYQV010014140.1, read on the forward strand.
ACAATGCATTTTCTTTAGGGTTTGCGAGAATCTTCAAGGTTTGCTTATGATATTCCTGGAAAATAAATTTTAAAAACTGATGTTCAGAAAAGCTGGCTACCATCTGCAAGGACTCAGAGGAGGCACACTGAAGGATTCAAATCCAACATGAGGTTGTGGATTTTCTACTTTTCCACAAAAGGGATATTTTGGCTGATTCCAACTGACCCATAGCTGCCCTGGAACCAGACCCATAAAGTCGTTGCTACATGACTGGCCAAGAATAATAGCTGCAATACCAGCTACACAACTATTATTTCACCACCTCTTTTCAGTAATGGCTAGTCAGTTCCACATGGTGAAATATGTTCAGCTACGAAGTCCTGAAGACCTATACACGTAGCCCATGATAGAGGCAAAAGCGTCAAATGGAAACCCAGACGTCTGACACCCAATCAGTTGTTTGAACCTACTGAGATAAGCTCCTTGACTGCAAAAGAGGGGTGAAAACTGAAAACCGCCCATAATTAACTAAAGAGAGAAAAAACACTGCAAAGCCAATGGGGGGAAATTGCACTTCGATACCCATCCTGGAAAGGAAACACTGATAACATTTTGTCACCTTCACAGAAGCCACAATCCAGAGGCAAAAACTGAATTTGGGAACCAGAAAGCACAGTTGCACTGGCCTGGAATGTTTTGGTTGGCGTCACAGGATTGCGGGAGCTCCTGGACATCAGGCTCAAAGGGAGACAGTAAGTCTTAAAAGGAAGACAGACATGCATACTTCCAAGTGGAGGCTATTACAGGGAGTAGGTAAGTGTACCTGTCCCAACTTACGTACGAATTCAACTTGAGAACAGATCTGCTGAACCTATCTCATTTGTAACTTGGGGACTTCTTGATAATTGCTATAGGCCAGGAACTTTCCTAAACACTTCAAATAAATTATTGAATATCCTTCCATCTGTGGGGAGTACTTTTATTGCCCCGTTTTCCAGATACTAAGAGAGAATAAGCAGAATGCCCAGGGTCATACAACCAGTAGGGAAGATAGATTATTATAACTCAAACATTCAGCCCCCTTTTCCCCAATCAATCTTTCCACTGGAGGATTGTGCCTCCCTGACCCACTGGTGCTGGACTCGGCTGTGACACTTAATTTGCCCTTCTTGAGGCCTGAGTGAACCACCCCTTAATTTAGGACTTGGTTGAGTGACTTGTCTCAGCTAATGATGAGTAAGGAGACAAAGGGTAAAGTGTGTTTTCATGCTCCCTCATACTCTGTCTTAACTATTATAAGAATGTGGTCCAGGCAGTTGGCCAAAGTCAGAAGAATAAACGAATAATGGCAAAGACCTGAGCTAAACCGGTGTTCTGATGCCAAGACTGGCTAAGTTCAGATTCGATCAGCTAAACCTCAGCTGTGTCACAGACAACTGAGTGAGAGTCTACTCTTTGTACGCCATGGAGTTTGGGAGTGATCTGTTACTCAGCACTGTGGCAACAATAGCTTACTAGCTTATAGCTTGCAGAGGTTCTCAACCTGTGGGTCGCAACAGGGCTCACCTAAATAACAGTAGCAAAATTACAGTTATGAAGTAGCAATGAACATAATTTATGGTTGGGGTTCACCATAACATGAGGAACTGTATTAAAGGGTCATGGCATTAGGAAGTTTGAGAACCACTGGCTATTAAGAGTTCATAAAGTAGAAGGGAAGTAGAGAGAGAGGGGGTGGGGAGAGGGGATATGGGAGAAAGGAGGGTATTCAGGGGGACCTCACCTAATGTGCATGATGCAATGGTACATTTCAAAACTATTAAGAAATGAATATAATTGTGATGAAAGTGTTACTTGGTTCAATGTAAACATTTCAGATTGTATACCGAAGTAGTACCCTGAATCCCATAAATGCATCAATGGACAAAGTTATGGTTTAATAAAAAATAATTAATGATTAAAAATAATAATAAAAACATACTCAACCAGGATGTAAATTAGGGCAAGTTGACTCTTCCCTCTCCTTCCTGATTACTGTGCTGTGTCACCTATGTGAGGTCTGGATGGTGACACTGAATGCAAACAAGGTACTGGAGCATCTCAGTCCTTGACACCTTCATGGGGACAAGAGAGCACCAGTAGTGCTCTGTCTTTTTCTGGCCAGGCCCGTGTTTTAGTCCATCAGTCTTATTCTATATGATTTGTCTCTGTGTTTCTTTGTCCTATAGTGATTTCCAAAGGCATTATTTCCTGGAGTCAGTGCTGATGTGCAAAGATTCTGAACCCCTTGCACAGTAATATCTCTCCAAGTTGTCTCTTTCACTCATGGAGCTCCAAGTACAGGGAGCCAGTGCAGCCCGGCAGCTCTGCACAGGGGCGCCCCTGTACAACTCCAATTTTTTTCTTTGCTAATTTTGTTTCCCTTATGAATTCTCAGGTCACAGAGAGAAGTAAAATAAGAAGTATGTGAGATGAGAGTATTTTGTGTATAAACTTGCAGTAGTTCCTAAATATCTTTTGTGGCCTACTTATTCTTCTAGTGATTCAGGGTATTGTCCTCTTTGGTTTAAAAAGCACACCTGTGCTAAATAGTCTCTAAATAACTTTTCATTACTCAAGCACACTTTCCATCATGACTGTTTCTTGTCTGTTTCTTACAGAGTATTGTGTGGCCAAAATATTGCCTTCTCTTACTTGGTCTTGGATATAAGTCTTTCATGGTCACTCAAGCACTGCCCAAAGATTTATACCAGTAAGTGAACCTCATGTCTCCTTACAACCTACTGACTCTGTGTAACGGGTGATTAGGTGAAGGCAGCTGACCTTGCTGGTTGTTACCTGACAGAGAGATTTGCAGAATGCAGTCAACAGCTCTTGAGTATCAGTGCTGATAATCACCACCCATTTACCATCCTGTCTTCTGTATATTCATAGAAGAAGAAAGTAAAAAATCTGTAACTAGTTTGTCTCATATAAGAAGAACCTTAAAAGCATCCTATTCCTAAAGAAGAAAGGGTTTTTGATTTCCTGAGAGTAGCACTTGAATCGGTAAGAACGGGATACTTCATGCTCTCCCTTTCAGGTAATGTGTATGATTTATTAACCACAAGGATAAATGTGGGTGTGCTGAGTCGAATCAGGTACAAGCTGATCCTGCTCCTTTCAGATAAAAAGGAACAAGCCAGACTCTTCCCTGTTCTTGCCCTTACGGAAAGTCCTCACTCAGAGAGCGTCCTGCTGAGTAGAGTGTCTTCCCCTGGTCCATGCTAAGGACAAGAGCTGAGAAAAAGAAAACCAGATGGAACTCCCATGTGGATCAGCAACATCGAACCTAGGCAGAAGAGAAAGTTGGCCAACACAATCCTTATTTAACTGGGTGTCTGCAAAGCATAGAGGATGGTTCCCTTGGGTCCACAAAGCAAAGATAAAACCACTAAGTGGCAGGGTCTCTCCCTCCCGCTGGGAGCACAACCTCTTTCGGACAGCAATTTGTGTAGGTAGAAGCCATTTATAGAGCCACCCACATGGGCCTAAGTTTCTTATGCTTTTGAAATTATTTTAAAGACTAGGCAGGACCTCTGAAAACATTTAGTAAGAGAGAAAGAGGTGAATCTAGGAGATGGTGTCAATATGAAAACCATGCAAAGCTTAGAGATGCATGAAGTGTTAAAAAAAATGGTGTCCTCCTCCCCCTGTAAAAATGTGGAATAAAAGAGCCCCTTACTCTTCCTACCCTTGAAGCCCTAGGGCTCTTGCTGTAAGAATATTTTCCCCTTGCAAAACATTAAAGTGGAATGGTAGGTGAAGACGACTGAATTTGGCGGTTGCTACCTGCGGTGGGGAATGATGAGTAATTCTCCGGACTCAAGCATCTTAGTGGTTTCAAGTTTTGTTTTTTTCTTCTACTCACAATTCATACCATATCCTCTTTTGTATTGACAAAGGAATTGAAATGGAAAGTAGAAATTCTGGGTTTTAGTACCAGCTGTCACTTACCAATCCCATGAACTTGGCCAAGTCACTTACCCTTTCTATTCCTCAGTTTTTCTATCTTTAATGGACATGATGTCCTTTCTCCCTTCTACCCAAAAGATTGTCCACTAACTGACCCCTCTGTAACCCTCTTTAATTTCACAGCTATTTACTGTTTCTTACGTAAACCCTCCAGGAGAAGCTGGTTAGCAGTAATTCCTCCCACCCCCAACTTCCCACTGCACACTCTACAGATCTGAAAACTGAGAGACGAGAGGTGAAGGGATCTGTCAAGTGGCACAAGGAAATTCATGTCTCACACTCAAATTCCAAATCCATTGTTTTTTCCTTGATGTCACCAAGCATTTGTTAAATGTGTTTTAACATTGTGATCTGGCCTCTGAAAGGAAAACAGTGGTGAACCCAAACTTCATTTTGGACTTGGTTACGGGGCCATGAATGGCCCCCCAGGAGCAAAGCAAAGGAAGGTTCACAGCAGGGAGAAGGAGACAGCCGAGAGCTGTACTGGGTAGGGTTAGAAAGTACAGGGAGGGAGTGGTCATAGCTTCATGACTGCCTACCGATCATCTAATTACTCATCAAAACTCATTAAATTACATGATTTAAATATATGCAATTGGATATCAATTATCCGTCAATAAAGCTGAAACAAAAAACATTCTTAAAAGCCACTATATTTATAGGATCCCAAGACCTATGTCTATGTGTCCATATACATATGCAAATGATCAGAAAAGTATCTGGGTAGATATACATAAAACTCTGGTTACTTTTGGAAAGAGGAGCATTTGTGGATTCATGAAGGGCCTGAAAAGGGAGTTTCACTTTTAAACTATATACTTCTGTACGGTGTAAATTTGTTTTAAAAGAATGGTCTATATGTCTTATTTGTGTAATAAATAAAATGCTAATAAATAAAGAAAAGACATACTTCTGGTGTCTGTCAGCACCTTCAGCCCCAAGTGATAGGGGTGAGGAGTAAGGAGGTTATGGAGAATGGGGAATCTTTACCTGCCACGGGTCAGCCAGAGCAGGGAAGGCAAAGGTCTACCTGACCCTCCCGTCATCCCACTGCTAGGCCAGGCCCAGGACGTGGCTGTGTGTGTAGTGGGAGTCTGCGTTCCGCAGAAAGGCCAAGGCCCCACTCCCTAGTCCCTAGTTTTTTGTGGGTGAGTGTGAGAAAGCAGCTGTGTCAGTGCAGCACTCGCAGGCTGCTTGGCCCCAGGCAGTCTAGATGTGCCTGCCGGCTGTTTACAGGCAATCTCTGCACCTGCACTTCCTAGCACCACGAGACTGCAGTTTCCCTCTGGGAGGAGAGGAGGGTCTGGCCCTTGGAAATCTGGACCAGGGCTCAGCCTGCCCCACTGGGGAAAATGCTGGGGAAAGAGCAGCCAGCCCCACCTTCCCTTTGTCTGGGCACCCAGAGCAAGTACTTTCCAACAATTCAGCTCCTCTCAGCACACTGTGTTACTGGCCTCGTGTCTCCCAGAGTGTGTGCTGGGGAAAAAAAAAAAAAAAGTAACAAGGTAAAGAGAATAGTACAAGCCTGAGGAAACCTCATCAATACAGATCATTAATTAAAATAAAACCTGAATCTGAGTTGTCTTTTCTTTTTAATAAATTGAATGAGATGTAATTAATACTGATTGGAGGGGGTTGTTTTTCTGCTACTTTAAAAAATAATTCCAAGCCTGCATGCCATAAGGGCATTTCATTAAACAGTCAAATTTAAGTGACTTAATTGATGTAGTTAAAGCACTAACTTTGCTGATAAAAAATAAAATGACTCAGGGCAAACACACTGTCATATTGTTATTATTTAACACGGTCTGCAAAGCCCTGGTGCAGGAGTTGCTTTCTAGACCATAGTTAGACACGGTCCGTGTCCCAGGGGCACGCAGTCCCAGCAAGGTTGTTATATGGTATTCATTGCAATTTGATGAACTTCATTTATCTAGACAGCCACTTATTTAGGATGAATTGGAACCTACTGAATCATCTTAATTCAGAGGCTTCTACTGCACCATGGGTCTGCAGCAGCTATTAAACTTGGGAAGTTTCGGTGGCCATGACACAATGAATGTATTATTCCTGCAGAATTATCTGGGTGTGATGAATCACCGCGTTTATGGACAGGTGTCGGACGATACCGGCTATCACCTTTCTTCCCCTTTAGGTTTCTAAGGATGATATCAGGGCTGCAGTCACGGTTACTCATCTTCCCCAATAAAGAAGTTATCTGTCACAGATGATGCTATTTCCCCAATAGCACAATCATTCAATTCTTGGGGAAAAAAAAATCACGCAGCTTGAAACCCTGGTACAAGATGAGGGTTCCCCCAGGCACTGAGTTCTCTGAAGCGATGAGTTAATGAGCAGAGAAGAGTTCTTTCTGTAACTGATACAGCCACTTTATGGCACTCGGTTACTAATTGAGAGTAGGAACTCCCACAAACTATACATGGAGGATTTATTGGGGTTATTTACAAAGCCCAGGGAGAAAACATGCAAATAGAAAGACTTGCATATACAATGAATCCAATCGCTGAACAATTGTAAATTCTATTTATGGACAGAGAAGGCTTTTTTTTTTTTTTTTGGAGACAGGTAATATGTAAGATTTGAAAAAAAAAAATCAGAGAGTTGAGAGTCCCCAAATTCGTGGTAGTTGTCTGAATTCAGTATCAGAGACATACAGATCAAGTCTGTATTGGCTTTGATGATGAAGCTTCCAGATTAGAAACTAAACTAGACAGTTGGGTCTTATTCCAAAAAATCACAGCCATTTTTAATCTCCTTAGACTCAAAGAGACAGTAAGGGCAGTGTATCAGTCAGGGTTCTTCAGAGAAACAGAACACAGTGGCTCTATACCCACGTATGGATGCTGTTTTTTTGAGGTTGGCTTTCTCCTGATTGTGTGGGCTGGCAGGTCTGAAATTTCTAGGGCAGCTTGACAGCTAAAATTTTCTGTTAACTGTTTTGAAACAGAATCCTCCATCTTCAGGAAACTTGTTTTCCCTTTATAAGGATTGGATGAGACCCACTCCCAGTGGTCTTACATTCCACCAATCCTTATAAAGGATTGGATGAGACCCATTCCCAGTATCGTTGTCCCCTCTTAAAGACAACTATAGATGCCAATCACATCTGCAAAATCGCTTCCCAGCCACACCCAGTTGAGTGTTTTATGGCATAGTTATGCACCATCTCCTAGCCCCCTTGACACACAACTTAAACCATCACAGACGTGATCTTGGCTTGTCAATGTCCATGCTGCAAATGTCATCCACACGATTTCTTTTTTTTATTACATAAGGCTCACCATCATTCTATTATTTTTTAAGTTCAACATACAAATATCTATTGTATGCAAATTAGAGAATTAAAATTAATGTAGCAACCCAAAATATGAAAGACACAGAAATAATTTTTCAGAAATATATCAGATACGTGTGCCCCTCAGTGGGCCAGCTGTTTGCTACAATTCTTCCGCACCCCCAGAGCAAACTGAATTTGCTATGTGGTATACTGATAGTCCTAGAAAGATGGTACCTCGAGCAATAACTGACAGAATACCTAAACAAATAAAAAGAATCGTTAATAACAATTCTGCAATACATACAGATGTGTGTCCTTTTATATTTCAATAATAACTGGAAGTTTCTCACACACTATTTATTTATTAAATCATAGCTGTGTACACTAATGCAACCATGGGGTACAATGTGCTGGTTTTATATACAATTTGAAATGCTTTCATCAAACTGGTCAACATAGCCTTCATGGCATTTTCTTAGTTATTGTGTTAAGACATTTACCAAGTGAATTTTACATGTACCCTTGTCAGATCCCACCAATTACTCTCCCTCCGCCACTATTTCTTAAATTGGCACGTGCAAGATCATCCACCAAAAAAAGATCACTTTAATTGGGGGGGAGGGCTATTACAGCTTAAACTAGACATTATTGGGATTTTGACTATGTCACATCTTTGTGCTGATGTCAATTATTGCACTAAAAAACAGAACAAATATTTCTGTTTCTATGACATAAACTCAGGGTTGGCAAACTATGGCCTATGGATAACTGACCTGTTGCCTGTTTTTGCATAGTCCTTGGCCTAAGAATTACTGTTGCACATTTAAATGCTTACATTATAAATGGATGCAGAATGAATTGTATATTCAATATGGTTAAAATGGTAAACTTCTCATTATGTGTAATTCTAACACACATACAAAAATGTTAGTAACTATTTAGCATTATCCTACATTTTGTTACATGGCCTTCAAATGCTAAAATATTTATTATTTTATACTTCTAAAAAGTGTAGTAACTTTCTGTAGTGACTTAATTGATGTGGTTAAAGCACTAACTTTAACTACACCATTAGTAGCTAATGGTGAGCTACTATAGGGGGGACTTTTTTTTTTTCTGGAGATACTCTAGAGTGCAGTGGTATCATCATAGCTCACTGCAACCTCAAAGCCCTGGAGTAAAATGCTTCTGTCTCAGCCTCTCGAATAGCTTGGACTACAGGTGCACACCACCACACCTGGCTAATTTTTCTATTCTTTGTAGAGACAAGGTCTCACTCTTGCTCAGGCTGGTTTAAAAATCCTGAGTGCAAGCAATCCTCCTCCCAGAGTGCTAAGATCACAAGCATGAGCTCTCCAACCCAGCCTGCCAACCCTTGTAATCCATTTGCTTTCTTCTGGAGGGGAGTCCTAAGCATACTACATAGCTACATGGAGCATTATTGTGACAGATTCTTCTAATTCCTCTTGTACTATCACAATTCCTCACAAAGCATTAAAAATAAGGTATTTAAAAAATCTTTATTAAGCACACTTTTAAAAATATATACAAGTTTATTATATTCAGTTCTGGTTTATTGTGGAAAGAAACCACATTTAAACCTGATAAAAACCAGTCGGGCAGCAGAGCTCAAGGCCTGCTGTTGACCTGGCCCCTTACCCTTCTCTCCATGTCACTCTGGGGTCTGTCCCATTCCTCATTCCATGCTAGCTACCCTGACCTCCACCAGTTTCTACTTCTCACTTACTCCCTCTGTCTGGAGCTTCCCCTGCCTGGCTTCTTCCCAGAAGGCAGATGTCAACTCAAATGTGAGCCACTGAGACAGGATGTGCCTGACTACCCTCCTAACCCATTCCTCTCCCTATGTAATACTCTTTTAATCTCTAAATAGGGCTCTCTGGACAATTCATATATTTGCTTACCTTTTATCAGCAGAATGCCAGCTCCAAGAGAGGCAAGGGCAAGGTCTCGTCTGTCTTGCTCATGGTCTTGGCCTTGTATTTAGAACATCAAGGACCCATAGAAGGTGTCCTTCAATATTAGTGCAGTTAGCAGGTACATGGACAAAACACTGGCCAAACTGTGTCAGTGGGTCATTCTTTCTCATGATTGCTCTTTCCATTAAGTCATCACTGGGATAAGAGTGGCCTGGAAAGTATTTAATCTGACTCTTCCTTCATTTCACTGAAGTGCATTGATTGCCCAACTGAGTCCCAGGCAAAGTACTTGCTGTGGATAAACAAGTTAAGAAGAAATCTGAGCTCCCTGCATTCAGGGAATCTCACAAAATAACACAGAAGGACTAGAGGAGTGAGGGATAGTACCGTGCTTCAGTGGTATTATTCACTGGGTCTTCTCCACCAAAGGGTGTGTTTTTTCTTATCTGACATACATTTTCAAACTGTCTTAAATCAGCACTTTCTCCTTTAATGCATCTGGGCATTTACATGTGGTTCTTTGAATAGATAGGGCTTCCACAACTCATCTAGGTTAATAATAAGGAATCATAAGGGTTTAAGCTAAAAATTCAAGGAGAGACAAAAAGATTTATCTTGTGTGTCACAAAACACAGGATAAAAATGAATTAGTTTACAACATTCAAAAACATTGATCATCTGACTTTATGCCCACTGGTTTCACGTCAGAGATGAAAAATTTCCAAAGATGTGCATGATGCTTTTTCAGTTCAAATTTCTACCATTCAGAGATTACAACTCATTTTTGGCCAGAAAGGGGATATTAACATGCCTACCTTAACTTTCTCTTATGCTTCTAAATAGGAGCTTACTTGATAGTTTAAATATGACCTGGTCTAACATTTGATTTTTAAAATGTCAGTTGACTTCCAGAACGCAGAGTCTCTATCTTGAGAAGGGGCAAAACTTGGCAAAGAGTCTGGTCACATCTCAAAGTAAGAATGACCCTGGATCTGCATGGCGTAGTTTACGTTTCAGTTTTCTTCATGGAAAATTTTGCATCTTCATCTCAGTCAGCACAAGTGTATTAAGTAGAAAAAAGGAATCAAGTCCTACCTGATAAATCTTTCTTTATGATCCTGCCAATATCTGTGTGAGTTCCTTGACCTTGTTTCTTGGAATGGATCCTTCTAAACACACACACACATGCACACACACGCACACAATTAAAGTGAAATGTGAAATTCTCTCACTTACTCCCTTCCTAGTAAACTTAGTACGAAAATTTGCATTTAAACTGAGGCTAAGAAGGGAGGGGAGGGGGGAGGATGGGTGGAGGAGAGTGATTGGTGGGATCACGCCTATGGTTCATCTTATTAGGGTACATGTGAATCTTTGTAAATGTAGAATATAAATGTCTTAACACAATAACTAAGAAAATGTCATGAAGGCTATGTTAACCAGTTTGGTGAAAATATTTCAAATTGTATATAAAACCAGCACATTATACTCCATGA
>CAUYQV010014142.1:0-17231 GCA_963574575.1 Galagoides demidoff
CGGCTGCAACCAAAAAATGGCCGGGCGTTGTGGCAGGCACCTGTGGTCCCAGCTACTTGGGAGGCGGAGGCAGGAGACTCGCTTGAGCCCAGGAGTTGGAGGTTGCTGTGAGCTGTGATGCCATGGCACTCTACCCAGGGGGATAGCTTGAGGCACCGTCTCAAAAAAAAAAAAAAAAAAAAAAAAAGAATGTCTATTGAAATCATTTTTGGTAGAGGGAAATAGCCATTATTAAAATATTCCAGCACTAGATAACAAAAGAGGAAATTTTACAGGAAAAAGGTGTGTACATTTGGCTGGTCTTTATGCCTCTGGGTAGATGCCAGAGCATGGACGGAATTTAGGTGGTCTGTCGTCATTTTCTCCAGCTTTTATTGCCTTCATGTGTGTGCATTCACATATCTGGAATGTTTATGTTTAACTAATATTTTTTAAAATTTATTTTTAATTTTTTTGAGACAGGATCTCATTCTATTTTCATCACAGCTCATTGCAACCTCAAATACCTGGTCCCAAGCAATCACTACTTCCCTCTCCCAAGTGAGACTACAGGCATAAGCCACCCCATGCCTGGCTAATTTTTCTACGTTTTGTAGAGATAGGCTGTCATTATGTTGCTCAGGCTGGTCTTGAACTCCTGGCCTCAAGTGATCCTCTTACCTCAGCCTCCTAATGTGCTAATATTTCGGGAGGGAGCCACCACGAGTGGCCTCATTTTTTCCCACTGCAATGTGGATGGAACTGGAGGTCATTGCCTTAAGTGACACAAGCCAGGCACAAGAAGTTCAGTGTCACGTATACTCACATATAAGTGTGGCCTGCAGCAGGTGTGCACATGGGCTGGCAGAATGAGTGGTAGGCGTTGGAGACTTGAAAGTGTGCCAGTGCTGGGGGTGGATGATGTAACATTACTTAATACACATATTGAATGTTATTTGTGTGATGAATACACTAAAAGGTATCGTCAACCTGACTTGACAACTATGAAACCTAGACATATAACAAAAGGGTGCAGGTGCTCGATACTTTTGTACAAATTCTTTAAAAAGTGAAAAACGTTACCTCCCCCAAACCAGACCACACTCCAGCCCATTGCATCAGAATCTCTTGGGAATGGAGACCTTGATATCAGTATATTTTTAGAAAACTCAGGTGATATTCAAGTACAGGCAAGTTTAAACACATCATTATAGTCATAATTTAAAAATAATGCATTACAGGTAGTTAGCATTTAGAAATTAGAGATGATGGTCTCCAAATTCATGGGGTGGAGTTCAAGTGATGATGCACTATGAGTATAATTCAGTGTGAAGAAAATCAGAGGAAAAAAGGTCACAAATTAAATGTTTATTTTAGCTGGTTCACAGTTGAGGACGTCGTAAATACGTAAGTTATGAAGTATGTATGTTATTTGTAATGTTAAAGAAAAGCAGAGTTTTGCTTTATATATTACTCTTCATTTCAAAACCTATCCTGGGTGGCACCTGAGGCTCAAAGGAGCAGGGCGCCAGCCCCATAAACCAGAGATGGTGGGTTCACACCTGGCCCCAGCCAAACACAGCAAAACAACAACAAAACCTATCCTAACACAGTTTGTGTTCAGAAAACATCCTACAGTTTTATTATACAGTCCACCCTGTACATACTTCAAATTATAAAATGGATTGCAAAAGGTTAATGTGCAACAAAAAGCAAAAACCAGCCACCTGGGCGAAAGGGATCCTCCCCATTTGATTTTAAGCTTCCTAAAGTGTGGGGACTGGTTTCCTCAGAAACCTCAATCTGGCTTTGTGGTTTTGTTAAAGTTAGCATTGGGAAAGTGATCGTGTTAGGGAATTTATAGATAAGCATACCGTCATGGAAAATTGCAGCATGAAATTGGAAAGGCACAGACTTTTTTTATTTTTCCCTTTCAAAAATTGACGTGGGCTGAAGCTCCAGCTTGGATCTGCAGAACGTCCCCCAGCTCCCTCCTCTCCTGGGTTGGTGTTTTCCCCCTGGTTTGCTTGCTGGGGAGGTGAGATAGATAGTGTTGTCAAACTCCTGGTGGTGGGGACTAACAGGTGTGTCTTACTGATACTGCTCCTCTTCCACACCTGTCTCGAAAACAGTTTATCTGTGTCTTTAGTTAAAGCAGTGCCTCTAAAGAGGAAATAAGGTAGTTGGCTTGCAACAAAGGTTAAGGAGCTTAAAACATTTACATTTTAAAGAAATGGAGATCCTTCCTTTGGGGTAAAGAAATTCTTTGGGAGTCCACTGCCCTAGACACATTGATTTACTTATTTTCCACCTAGCCCTGGTGTCACAGGCTAGCAGGGGAGGTCCTGGGATCCCTGGCCATGCCCCTGCTCAGTGTCTCCCACCAGGCTGGGCTCTGTGCAGTTGTGCAAAAGGCATCACCTGTTTTAAGCATCTCCAGGCTGTCGCCATCTCTGTGCCGTCTTTATTACTAGATAATCCAGTGCCAGCTTCTCCCACCCTCCTACCCCCACTCCTTATAGGGCCCAGTGAGAAAATGTCTGTTTCCTGGGGATGGGATGCTGGGCTCTTCTAGTTTCTGGACTTGGGGTGGGGCCCATGGACTCAGTCACATTCCAATTTCAAAGGTTTGCCAGCTGTGGGCTCTAAGTTGGAGGTGATGAAAGAATCACTTCATCGAAGAGACCCCACAGCCTCTTTACTCCCCAGGTGAGAGAGTGGAGGGAGGTGGCCAGGTGGAGTGTGGGTGTTCATCCCTCCCATCCACAGATCACTAGCAGTCGGGCATGTGGGCACGGAGAGGAGAGCCCTATCTTTTCCCTCTTGCTTGCTGCAGTTGACGGGGAAGACACAGTGTGGCCTGCACTGCCCTAAATCCCTGGCTTCTGGGAGGCAAGGAAGATGTGTGTGTGGAGGGGTCAGAATTGGGCGGCAGAGGAGGTTGGAGCTGCCCACTCTGGGAAGGGGATGGTGAGTGCTCCAGTGAAGACTGCAGAGGTGATCACCTCGGCACTGGGCCCTGCCTGCAAAGGATGGCTGACGTCAGCTGCTCAGGCTCAAGTTCCTTGGGTCAGGTGAGGAGGACCTCATCTTCCAGGAGGCGGGTGAGTTACTCACAGTGGGGAGGGGCTCACGGAGGCTCTTTAGTCTTACTCACGTCCTTTCCCAAATGGGGGGGGAGGGGTGAGGCAGAGCAGAGAGAGAGGGCAGTTGCAGGACTGGGACCCTTTCTTCACCCTGTATGTGCTAGCAGTGGGCAGGTGGGATTGAGAATAATGTTGCAGTCTTAGAATGAACAAGCTTTAAGTCCCATTGACTACAATGAGATTTTTAGTAGAGAAACTCACTGAAAATTTAATACATTGAACTGAGCTGTCCTTAAGGAACCAGACCCCCAACAGGAAGGGGAAGTTTGACAAAGAATAGCAGGTATCAATTACTGGAAAAATATGAAACGATTTGCTATTTATACGCCAACAAGAGGTGACTCCTCACATAACCAAGGTAGATATTTCAAGTGTAGACACTGTATAACACCTGACCCATCCAAGTGACTTTTCATGTCTGTCAACCCACAGTAGAATTCCCGTCGTGATCCACACAGCACCCTGTGTTTTGTGAAACTGATAGCAGCTTCCGACTGGGTTCCCCGCTCTCTCAGTCCAAGGCCGGCTGCAGTTCTGGCCCCAGGCTGTTGGAGTCAGCTGTGCTTCCTGCCACTACTGTTTGTTTGCACCTATTGTGTTTCAACTAAATAGCCCCAAACCAATGGAAAGTGAAGGTGAGGTGTGAGAGACAGCTGTTGTTTTAGTTAGCGAGCTGTAATAAGTACGTAAGGGTGAGAATAAGGAGGTCACTGTTGGATTAGGCTGTGTGAGAAAGCCGTAAAAGAAAAAAGACAACAAAAAAAAAGTCATATCCATTCCGAATTGGTTGGTAGTCAACCTGTTTCAGAGTTTGCCTTTTTATTGTCCCCTCCTCTTTGAATTAACTGAGATGTGAATTTGCACAGGATGTAGCACCGTGAGGACAATGTGGCCTTGTGACTGGGGTAGGGCTGCTTAGATCCAAAAAAAGCCTGTGTACCCTGCCAAGATGGGGGATTGGAAGTATATTATGTTCTGAATTTAGAAAATGTTTAAAGGATGTGTCAATTTTTCCAATTTTTTTGGTTTACAATGATTGGGGGGATATTTTTAGTAGACTTTTAAATTGTAGAACAGTTTTAGACTTACAGAATTATTGTGAAAATGGTGCAGAGCTCCTATGTGGCTTACACCCATTTCCCCCTGGCATTAACCACATTAATTCACATGGCATATTTGTCCTGATGAATGAACCGAGATTGATACGGTATTGCTAACTAATGCCTGCAGCTGCTTTAACGTCCTCAGAGTTTCCCTGATGTCCTTGATCTGTTTGGGTCCCATTCAGGGCATTGTGTCACACTTACGTGTCACCTCTCCTTTGGCTTCTCTTGCTATGCAGTTTCTCAGACTTTGCTTGTTTGGTTTGTTTTATATTGACTTTTTCCTTGTATTTATTTATTTTCTTAATTTCAGATTAATATAAGAGTACATGTGATTAGGTTACATGATTTGCATTTTTAAGGTAAAGTCCAAGTTGTAGTTGAGCCCTTCACCCAGGAGGAGTGCTATCACCCCTAAATTATACCCGATAGATGAGAACTGCAGATAGACTTTGCTCATTCTGATGACCATTGGAGATTTGGGGAGCACTGGTTGGGCGTACTGTAGAATATCTCTGAAGATTATGGATTTGGGAAGAAAAAACACCAAGTTCCATGATACTGTGGGCAGGCACGGTCACCATGACTCAGCTCTACTGACACTGAGAGGGTCACCTACCTGGGCATGCTGGGCTGGATGACCTGGAAACCATGCTGGCAATTGAAAACCTCGGGTCTGGGAATTAAAAGATTCAGTTGACAGGTTGTTTGGGACAAACAGTGCAGGAAGTGGTACACAGTAAACATTCAGGATTTTTCAACCCTGAATGTTTGACTTGTTCCCAGACATTTATGTGTCATGAATCACCAGGGAGAGCTAATAAAGAACACGGGGTTCTGGGGTAACTGAGAGACCAGGCCTGGGCAGTTGTATTTCTTTTATCAGTGTTCCGAGGGAATTCTAACAGAACCACTGGTTGAGACCAAGAAGTGAAGATGCTGGATGTGGGGCAGGTTTGCTATGGGAACATGGCTGTTGCTTTTGCCCACCAAGCATCCAGTCCCCGCTTCAGGCACAGTCCCCAGCATTTACTAGAGAAACGTCCCTCCCACTTCCCAGTTTTATGCTAGCCTTTATCTAAGATTCACAAGTGGGACTCTTACCAAGCCTGGCCATTCAGCCAACTCCAACTTTCTGGTTTCAGAATTCAGTTCTAGGTTGGAAACATGAACGAAATCAACCTCACTTATGGAAGTTAAGCACATGCATAGAAAATCTAATGTAAATATCGAAAGTAAAGTGAGTGAATTGAATGTTGACATGTAATACCATGATAATTCATGGGTACGAAGAGTTAAGAAGTGTCTCGTAATCAATAGTCAATGAACTAGTGAGTTCTCCAGTCTTGGGCAAAATGCCATCTTTGGAAGAATGATAGATGACTACTATTAAGGTAAATGTGTACAAAGGTCCTGTTTGTTGAGCAGAAAAGTGATTCATTTGTAGCTTAAAGGCAAATTCAAATGCCAAGAGATGTTTCTTCACATTCTGCTAGTTTGAAGGTCAATTATGGTGATGTATTCAAATAATTTATTGAGTGTATTAAAACAAAGTAATTAAAAGTGTGTGCTTTCTTTCTTTTCTTTTCTTTCTATCTTTATTTTTTTACTTTGTTGTTGTTGAGACAAAGTTTCACATTTTTGCCCTGGAAGAGTGCTCTGGCATCACAGCTCACAGTAACCTCAAACTCCTGGGCTCAAGTGAGCCTCTTGCCTCAGCCTCCCAAGTAGCTGGGACTATAGGCACCCTTCACAATGCCTGGCTAGTTTTTCTGTTTTTAGTAGAGATGGGGTCTTTCTCTTGCTCAGGCTGGTCTTGAACTGGTGAGCTCAAGCAATTCATCTGCCTTGGCCTTTCAAAGTGCTACGATTCCAGGCTTGAGCCACCAGGCCTGGCCATGAGTTCTTTCTTGTATAGTTAATTATTTGAAATTTTTAAAAAATGTCATGAGTACTATGTGTTAATTGAGAATTATGAAATTAACATGCATATTTTTTTAACATGCATATTTTTAAACAAATAATTATTATAAGCTTGGATCTCCACTTGCTTAATTGTTTATTATGGAATGCCTCTTAGTTCTTAACAAAGTATAGATTTTTTCAATTATTTTGATTGTTATTAAGGATTTATAAGTACAGAGCATTTAACAATAAAATAGTTCTACCTTTTGGTAATTAAGAGTATTCCTTTGTTAAAATAATTGTGTGCTTTTTTAAAAAAAGTAAATTTTATTTGCTAGATGAGGAACTTGTGGATCTCTACCAGGGATCAAGAACCTTAACAGCTAAAATCACATGAATCCCGAGCAGGAATCACAGATCATTCACTTATCAGCTGTTAGTGAGGTTGAGGATATTAATTCATCTTTCTGAGTCTCAGTTTTCCCATCCTTAAAGTGGGCTGTAGTGACGTTGCATTTCTGATTCTGTGGGCAAAAACAATATGTGCACTCTGCCAGCACATGAGGCTCTCATGGGAGTGTCAGCTACTTTCCCCATCTCTGTCCTTCAGTCAACACCAGCTCCCTCAGCAGTCAGGATTAAAAATACATTTAATAGGGCCAGGTGCAGTGGTTCACGCCTGTAATCCCAGCACTCTGGGGGGCTGAGGCGGGTGGATTGCCTGAGCTCAGGAGTTAGAGACCAACCTGAGCAAGAGCAAGGCCTGTTGCTAAAAAATAGCCAGCTGTTGTGGTGGGGATCTGTAGTCCCAGTTACGTGGGAGACTGAGGCAAGAGGATCACTTGAACCCAGGAGTTTGAGATTGCGGTAAGCCGTGAAATCATGGTACTCTACCCAGGGTGAGACTTTGTCTCAAAAAAAAAAAAAATAGAAGAAGAAATATAAGTAACAGAAGCTATTACATAAGAAGCATTGTTGGTGGATATCACGTGGAGTAGGTAGTTCTACCGGCCGGTGTTTTCAGTGTCTTTTGTCTTGCTCTCTGACTGATGAGGGGGCATCTGCCCTCCGGAGTCCTCTGTGACTGCAGTGAAACCAGGACTCTGTGCCTTCCCTGTGCCCCATAGGTGTTTTCTTTGTAGGGCTGCTGTAACCAGTCACTACAAACTGAGGGTCTTGCATTAGAAATTATTCTTTCCCAGTTCCGGAGGCCAAAAACCCTAAATCAGGAGGTCAGCAGGGCCATCCATGCTCCCTCTGAAGGTGCTAGGACAGAACCTTCCCTTGCCTCTTACCAGCCTCTGTTGATGTCAGCTATCCTTGGAGTTCGTGATAAGTGGCAGGATATCCCAGTCTCTGCTTCCACCTTCACGTGACCACCCTCTCTCTGTGAGTCTGTGTCCACATTTCCGTTTGATGAGGACATTAGCCATTTGATTGACACCAGCTCTAATTCCACATGGCCTCACTTTAACTTGATTGTATCAGCCAAGAGCGTATTTACACATAAGGTCATATTTCTAGGTACTTGTGGGCATACATTTTGGGGGACACTATTCAGTGCAGCACCCCAGGACTTCAGACACGTGTTCTATACCTGGCCTGTGAATGAGTCCAGGGTGTGGCCCTTTGCCTCCTCTGAATGCAGCAGCACCATGAGAGCAGCCCACACACCTCTATGATGTTCTGTAAGAAGGGAGGGGCTGAGCTTTTCTTGACATTATCCATGTCCATTTATTAGGTAAAGTATTTACAAGCTGTAACTACTCCAGGAGGAGGTATTCTACAGGTGGAAGTGTACCAAATACCAAGAGAGTGGGGAAAATACCGGGGATGGGCCTGCTCAACGGTGATGGAGTGTGTCCTGAGCACTCCGTGTGCGCACCTCTTCTTACCCCCAGAGTGCTTAGTGTGGTCTTCATTTTACAGAACAGGAGATGGAGATTCAAGGAAAGTTGCATGTCTTCTCCAAGGTCCTACACCTAATATACGACAGAGGAGAATTTTATGTCGAGATTTCTCCGACTCAATATTTAGCTTCTTTCTTGTTCTCCAAGAAATTAGGAAATTTTGTTTTGCCTTTAGCTTAACTGGCCATGGAATTGCATCATCTTTTCCAATGTGAAGTTGGAAGAAGGCAGTGTGTTAAAAACTGCACTCTTCTCTATCCTGTCAAAGATGGTTAGTATTCACACCTGTCCTCTTCTTCTTCTGCACCTTGTTGATTTTAATGACTGTCACTTTCACAACAGAGAACACGTGCATTTTGAGAGAGGAGGAAGACTAGGATGGACTTGGATGTAAGAAGTGAGAAGCTGATGATGACAGTTCTAGGTGAATGGTATTTTCTTTAAAGAATCACCAATACTTGGGTGGTGCCTGTGGCTCAGTGGGTAGGGCACCAGCCCCATATACTGAGGGTGGCAGGTTCGAACCTGGCCCCAGCCAAATTGCAACAATAACATAGCCAGGTGTTGTGGCAGGTGCCTGTGGTCCTGGCTACTTGGGAGGCTGATGCAAGAGAATCGCCTAAGCCCAAGATCTGGAGGTTGCTGTGAGCTGTCATGCCACACAGTACTCTACCAAGGGTGATAGAGTGGGACTCTGTCTCAAGAAATAATAATGATAATAAATCACCAATATTTGAAGTGAGTTGTTAAGGACTGTCTCTTCTATATGCAGAAAGGTCCAGTTAGTTAAACCACACGTTAGCTTGGCTGGATGTCCAAATTAAAGAACACAGACATTTTAAGTTCTTAAAGAAAATTGTACTAACAAAATTGTGTCAATGAAGCAACACAAAATTGAGTAGTAGCCTGGTTGAAAAACTAAACTCCTTAGATCAAGCCTGGATAGGTATTATTTCCATTTGCAAATGAAAATTTAGGTGATTAATAATAATCATCGTGACTGGCATACTAACCAGTATCTCAGACTACAGCCAGCATCATCTTATTCTCCATCCATAAATAGAGAGATTAGGCAGGGATGGTGGCTCATACCTGTAATCCTAGCACTTTGGGAGGCTGATTGCTTGAGTTCAGTTATTCAAGACCACACTAAGCAGGAGGAGATCCCTTCTCTACTAAAAATAGAAAAAAAAAAAAAAAAACAGCTGGGTGCTGTGGCAGGTACCTGCAGTCCCAGCTACTCAGGAGGCTGAGGCAAGATAATCACTTGAGCCCAAGAGTTTGGGGTAACTGTGAACTAGAGTACTCTAGTCAGGGTGACAGAGTGAGACTCTGTCTCAAAAAAATAGATATATATATATATGTGTATATACAAGTAAAATAAATAGACAAATTGACTTGTGTTCATAATATATCTCAATGAAGTCTATGGATTTGTTGAATAATAATTTAGGCAATGATGTCAAAAAATTTTTGATGTTATTTTTTAACTGCTGCTTAAATTTCCTTCTGCTCAGTATTATTTGATAAACATTTTCAATCCTACAGACTAATGTACTCTCTCTCCTCACTTGACAACATGTTCAGTATTTTATCTCCTTTAACACATTGTTCAGAACAGCACGTGCAAATATTAAAATATAATTTCTAGGGATCAACCTGATTGTTCATTCTCTTAGTATTAAAACAACAGTTTCAGGGCGATGCCTATGGCTCAGGGGGTAGGGTGCTGGCCCCATATACTGAGGGTGGCAGGTTTGAACCCAACCCCAGCCAAACTGCAACAAAAACATAGCTGGGTGTTGTGGCGGGCACCTGTAGTCACAGCTACTCAGGAGGCTGAGGCAAGAGAATAGACTAGGCCCAAGAGCTGAAGATTGCTGTGAGCTGTGATGCCACAGTACTCTACCTAGGGCAACAAAGTGAAAGTCTGTCTCTAAAAAAAAAAAAATTTCAAGTTTCACAGCTTCTACCATAGAATTTTCTTTTTAAATTCATTGGTTACAAATTTGCATGTTTGTCAGATGCTTTTTTTAAAAGTCCCGATTCATGGAAACTTGTACAGAAAAACAAAGTTTTCATTCTGTTCTTAAATAGTGTCTGGGGCTAAAGCTGTGTTTGACATAACTATTTCTGTATCACAATAGTTTCCTACTCATTTTGCTACAGTATTCATTAAATAATTAACTATTTTCAGCAGTATCATAAGTAATTCGCACAATTAGTAATACCTGTATTGCACAAAAAAGGAAACTTAAAAGTCTGGATTTTATTGCTTGAAAAAAATAATTACATTTGTATGGATTTATTGATATGTTGAAATTTTACTGGCCTCCACTGGCATTTGAGTTTGATTTCAAGGCCAGCACTAACTGTTCAGCATAAAAAGCTTATATTGTGGTATTGTCATTGCAAATTGCACTAATACCAGACAGTATGATACAGGATAATGATCTAGGTCCTCTTATGATTGATTCTGTACTTTGAAGAGAAGATAAATGCCTCCTTAGCTAATATCCAACGTAATTTATTTTGGATTCCACAGCCATAGCAAATTTGAGTTTGAGAAAATCATACTTTTATTTAAAGTAGAAGATGAATTCATATGACACCTTTCCAACCTGACCATATTCTGATGTAGCGTTTTCAAATTCTTCCCCAAACTTCCAGGCTCCCCTTGTATGGCTGAAACAGAAGAACTTTGCTGTTCTCTGCTTTTGTGACATTTCATGGGAACAAAGGCTTTAGTGGCTAAAAGATCATAGGACTCAGGCCTCTCTTCTGAACCTGAAAGGGATTTTACCACCTTTTAAAAGGAGAGGACCACTATGGGCTTTATCTGGAGTTCTCTCTTTAAAGCCAAGTTCTTTACCGTTTGGTGGTCATGAACCTCTTTGAGAACTTGGTATAAACATTGAGACTTCTTACTAACAACCACAAATACACAGACGTATAACTTTTCAGAGGCATTTTAAAGCCTTCAGAGTTTTCGGTAACCTCTTTAATGGGCCCCATATTAAAAACTCTTAACTAAATTTTATATTATTTTTAGTATTAATTCTAACACCAGAAAGACTGAAATAAAAATCCCTACTACCTATCCTTACACTTTTTGGCAAAATTAATTCAACAGAGATTAATTTTATATCTAAAAATTAAACTTTAGAAATAGATAAAAGGAAAGTCATTATATACTCTGGGGAAGCAAAGGCATAAGTAATCAAGTCAAAGATTAAATAAAATTGAAATTTTAAATTTCTACGTACAAAATCATCATGAAATGTACGAAATATAAACTGAAAGAGAGAAATGAGAAATGAGAAATGAAAAATCATGATACACGTGCTAGTTAAAAAATTAATCTCTCTCCTACATCAGGAGTATTCCACAGGAAAATCACTGCGCCCAAGTAGGAAATGGCCAGAAATTATGGATGTGCAAATGCCGAAACAAATAAAAATGACCAAGATATGGGGAGATGTTATATTTTCCTTATTAATTAAAACAAAGAAGTAACTGTTTTCCAGATGAGCAAGCTTGATGAGAAAATTTTTGTACCTAACATGACTTTCGGGTGTTTGCACTGAGCTCATAAATCCAACAGCCTTCCCAGGATGAAATATTTCAGTTTTTCAAGAGCCTTAAAGTGGTGCAGAAATTTAAGGCAAAATCCTATACCAAATAGTTTAGATCAATAAGTTATCAGCTAATAGATACGAGGGAATCATTAAATCAGTGAATAACAATTACGCATCTAGAGGAGGGTCAGGAGATGATACTAATTGAAGACTGGATGTTATAAAACTACATGGTGGAATTTTGTGCCTGTAAGACAATATCGGATATCTCTCTCAATAAGCTAATATTGGTTTTCTCTAAATTCTAACAGTTTCTAAGTATTGTTAGAAATAGTTGTTCTAAGTATTTTAACTCTGTCTTTTTAAAATTTTGTTCCTTATCTATTTTTGGTTTACTGTAACCCTGGACTAATTAGATAATTTTAAAATTTGAAATAGTTGAAATAAAATTCTTAAAATTATTCTATCAAGACCAATCTTTGGAGAAAATAAATATTTCCAGGGTGATTCAGAAACGTACACCCCTTTCCTTTGTTTAATGCAAAGCTTTGCTTTCATATGTATTTTGTCCTTTTATGAGAATATTAGTAGGAATAGTTGATTCTAACAGAATTGAACTCATATATTTAAGAAAATTATAGTTTTTTTATATTGTTTTATAAGAATATAGTCATTTTTCCTATAACTGAGGAAACATCTAAACCTAGTGTCCTCAAACTACAGCCTGCGGGCCACATGCAGCCCACCTAGGACATTTATCTGGCTTGCCCGGTGTTTTTGCCGCCTTTGGCTGTCCTGCTTAGCAGCCAACTCATCCCGGCACCTGCAGTCTGGCCCTCCAATGGTCTGAGGGACAGTGAACTGGCCCCCTGTTTAAAAAGTCTGAGGACCCCTGATAAACTCCCCTGTCTCCTTTTTGGGTGCCTGCCGTGGAAAGCTCCTGCTTATCCCAGTCCTTGTCTGTCTGTCTGTCTATCCGTCTGTCTGTCTCTCTCTCCTCTTCTGATCTACCGTAATGGGGAAGACAAGCACTCACTACTCTCACACTTTACATATTACTATTATGGTCATTGGAGAAAGATCAGCTAACTCCTCTGGGCCCCAAATCCAACAGTCCCGGTCAGGCCCTGTCTGTCCCAGCATGGGTTAGATGGCCATGGCTGGACATTTGGTTCTGGGGGAACAGTGCAAGGTGATACAATAACATGTCAGTTGCCCCATTCCTATGGACCACACATCCCCTGCATGTTGGGAAATATTTAGCCAAATTAAAAATATATCCCTCATATTGAAGAGTCTTTTTTTATTTAGTATAACATGTGACAAACTAAATTTGAATCTTTGAACCTTCAATAGTATTTCAAAATTCTTACATATTCTAATTCTGTTTATTTCATTTTGCATTGGTTCAGGACAGTATTAACATTAAGATTAGAATAATAAGTTGCTGTAAACAGAACTATTAATAGTTCTGCCTTTTGAAAAAAATAGAGAAAAAACAGGATCCTGGGCCGCTTCAGTTGCCACCTGCATCTTTGATGCTGGTGATGAGTGCTAAGCCCCTGAGTGCTGCTGGTTCTCCCATTCCAAAGACTTTCCCAATCCTAAAAGCTTCTGTTCTTCTTAACAATTTAGCCTCTGGTGGTAATAGTTCTCTGAGGCTAATTGCTTTTTTTTTTTAGATTCATTAACCATTTTGAATTTCATATTTTCCCCCTGCACTCTAGCAGAATATATTTCTGAAAATATACAGAAAGTTATTAAACCTGGAATTAGGCTGCCAACGTATTTTCAAATCAAATGTTTAATTTTATAATTGGAAAATGATACATCTCCCTGGAGAAAATCAGTGGGGTTGGAAAACAAATTAGGTGTTGACAGTGCTGGTACAGAAAAAATATACATATTTATGAATGGCCAAATCATCAAATTACTGGATTAAAAATATAATAATTAATTCTTTATAATGTGATGATTTCAGTCGAATGCCTTATCCTGAGGCATGTGTTTCATGTGTGTATGAATTTGCTCATACATACTGTCCACTGTTTAGAATCTCTAGTTACCATCTTGTTTGACCTTTAAGCTTTTATTAATATAATTCAGATTTTAGTGACATGAGTATCTGCTTCACTGCTACAGCAAATGGCAGTGCTATGTTAAGCAATTAGAAAAGTAAGTTGCCATTTTTATGTGCTAGAAGAATGTCATGTTTTACGGTATTTTAATATGTATGTATAAGACACATTCTAAGTACATTGTAGGACTAATTCAAAGACCATATTAAATGAAGTTCCTTTGAGGAATTGGTTTTTGTAATTGCAAATGTGAAATGATTGTCTTCTATAGATGTGTTCTCATTTTTTATTATAAATACAAGTGTGTTTGTTATCCATGTTATTTGATAATTATATTGAGGACCAAGTTGCACCTGCCTTCACAGAGGCCCTCTGGGGCTCCAGGACCACAGCCCACAAAGTTACCTCTGGAGACTCACCCTCACTGCAGTTTTTATGTCTAGGTTGTCAAAGTGAGGTGCAGGGCAGGTTGTTCTTGAAGTGACCAGAGACCTGATCCCTGAGTGAATTCTGGAACTTGTCAGTCAGTCCAATTTTCTCAATGTGCTGTCTAGAATTCTGTTTCTAACAAGGTCTCCAGAAGATTCTGATGTATATCGAATCAGTGAGAACTACTGATTTGATTCTGAGGGGGGAATGCATCCATTCTGCAGTAGAGAAATCAAAGAATAAGAAAATAGCCTTCTTTCTCCACTAAGAGAAACTGACTTCATTTTGTTAGCTGGGGGACCACTTTCCTACGGGAAACAAATTCAAGCAACATTCCATCACTGAATTCTCCAAATGTCCAAAGGGTGGGATAAGGAATGGATCGTGAAAACACTGGAGATCAGAGTCTTCAGAGATAGACTCTTTCCCTTGCGAGCTTCTCAGAGATTCACCCCTGGCACAGGTCTGTCCCTGGGAATGACTGCAGATAGTTTTTGTCAGCAAGCAAGAGATGTTATGTGTTTGCAAGATGCAGGGTCGATCTACCTAGTTGCTGGTTATTCCATGAACTGCTCAGCAATGTCTTCAGAAGTCTTGCCTCTATAATAACCTCCCAAGTGCAAGGGAGGCCCTTTGGGTCTTGGGAGCCCCTCACCGCCCACAGTGTATAACACACCCCTGATGGTGTGCCATGCTTGTCGGAATGGTGGTAAAATAATGAAGAGGCCACGGAAAACCTGCCTCATTTAGTTTTGTGAAGCTTCATGCAAGAGCTTTTTTATGCTGAATGCTGTAATTATGGAAAAAATTGGTATGACAAGCCATGTCAACTCCCATTTTGGATTATTAATAGAAATGAAGGAGCTTGTCATTTCAACCCAAAATTTTTGTATTATAGTTAAGAATTTGGTGAAACATTATTGGAATGTTCTCTTAGTTGACAAATAAAACTATGGGACATTATGCATAATATTTATAGCTGTCACATTTTCTTTTTACTTAATTTGACAAATATCATCCTAGGAATGTACAATGAATCAGCTAGAGGGCACAGCAGTGACGCAGTGGACCTCCTGCCACCGTTTATCTGACGTTTGCTGACTAGCAACCTTATTTCACCTGCTTCAGCCTGTCCTTCAAAAGTGGTCATCAGTCTGGTCTGTTGAAAATTAGCACAGACTCAAGAAGGTGGTGCCTCATGGCAGTCAGCTTTGGTCAGCTTCCTCTGGGAACCCACTTTCAATATGCTTGAAGAGCAGCTGAAAACATTATAGTGGAGGTTTATCAGAAGACCGTAAGGAAGAGCAGGAATTCACCCGACTCATTCGTCAGAGAATGAATGGGAACGAACGCTTCTCCGTGGCTCATTTCTGAAGCATCTTTGGAGTATGATGAATACTCAGTGCTCTTTTGTCCCAGAGACAGGTGCTCAGGCATCACTGTGGCATTTGTAAAAGTGGAGTTGGAGAGAGGTGGCAGGTGTATATGGACTGATGGGGACAGAGACCGTGCCCACCTGCAAACTCACACCTGCATGCTGGTAATTAATGACGTTGCGTAGCCGATGGTTTTTCTACCATTAAAGCAGTATTAAAATACTGGTGGTAATGGTGTTTCCATACACAGCTGCTTAAGTTGTGCACTGCACAATCTTAGGAGATCCCAGAGGGCAGCCCAGTGCCCTCAGCTGTGCTTACTATATTGTCACAATGCTGATTCCACCCATTAGGCCTGGGGAGAGGTGAGGTTGGTTATAACGAACGAGCTTCCAGGTGATAGCGAGTGCTGCTGGTGTACTAACCACGTGGGGTAGCTAGGGCCTGGTACCTTCCAGAATTGTGTGGTGGGCAGCCCTAGGGCTAAGCTAGGCATCCACAGCAAGACCACGTTTCTGGCCACCGCTGCGGTGGTCAGTTTCCTGGTTCTCCTTCCTGAGGTGTGGATTGTTGTGAACACTTCTGACTCGGAAATGTTGCCCTGAAATTCAGGATAGGTTTGAGATTTTATGTAACTGTACTATAAAAGCGGGGAGAGGACATGAGAAATTGAATTCACAGGACATCAGTCCTGTAGGAGATGGGTCCATGACTTGCACGCCAGTGTTGGCAAGGCCAAGATATCTAAGGAGAACAGAAGCAGCGAGCCTGATGTGGACTGGCGGTCTGTTACGGACCCACCAGGCCACCCCCGTTATGAGCACTGATGGCTGTGAGCCACCCGCACTAATACCATCTCCCATTACTGTCCTTCTGTGATGTTGCATGTACTCTCTGACAGCCAGCCAAGGAGATGTTGAATACACAGTATATGGAAATAAATTATTTCTTGAATGTGATATAACGATTCAATGGGACATTAGTGGAAAGACAAAAATCATATATATAACTTGAGCGCTCATGATAGAAGTGAAATAGTTTAAAAAGCCTGGTTATATACGCCTTGAGAGTTCCCAAAATTGAATATCATAGAACCAGCTTGAGCCTTTGTTCTATGAATACTCTGTACCAATTCTTGTTATTAAGAACTGATGCAACATCCACAGCAAATAAGGGATCTGTTCTGATGAATCGCCAGATAACAGTTTACTAAAATTAGTTTAATTGAAATATTTTAACATATATTTCAATAAATTATTTGTATTGTGATCTGGCTTTAGGCAGTTTTGAGTCTATTTGAAAAACTCATGTTCATCAAATGGGCTCCTGGGTGTGATTCCTGGTGTCTCCACCCATCGCTTTCTCTCTGTCTCTATATTTGAGCCTCTTGAGGGCACAGATGACCACAAGAGCCTTGTGACTGGGCTCTGCTGCAAGTCCTGTTTTTCAAAGTAATTTTCAGGCTGCCTTTAGAATAATATTTCAAAATGTTAAAATTTTATCTTGGAGGTGTCACTGGTCTATGTATATGATTTTTCAATGTTTACTGTAGTGTATCTTGTACAGATAACATGTATTTTTAAAGGAAAAAAAAACGGAATTGAAGCTATTTTTTCTTGCATTTTTAATTGACCTGGGGGACATTCCGTTTGAAATTTACTGAAGTTACAGTTGCTGGTTTTTTCTCCTTATTATAATGCTTGAAATGTCTAACTATTAAAAAAGGC